>CM027580.2:5589912-5694556 GCA_015852605.2 Populus deltoides
TGTTTGTTGTTTTAATTTGGTAGTTATAGGAATTGGGATATTAAGGCAAGATATGATGATTTAATGTTGTTTGTTACATACATGCTGGATTCAAATCATATATATGTAACAATGATAACGTGTTTTTTATGAACCCCCTCAGGTTTTTTTGGGGGGGATTGGAATGTATGATACGGGTTTATTTGTGATCAACTAAAAGGTGTTTATAGACCGAATACTCGAGGTTTTTTGTTCTTGGTGTTCTTGAAAGAACATTACTTTGACCTTCATGATTGTGGACTACTTGCCACCCAGGTCAAATTCTTACGCTCCAACTTTCAACCTATTTCAAGTTTGATTAACTAACTCTAATATAAGTTGAGTGGTATCACGAAATGTTTTTTTTTTTTTTTTGCACCCCGGTTTCAATCCTAGGGTTTTTTGTTTTTTATTTCCCTTATTTTGATCAAATCATGATTTTTGGTTGATAATTGTTGATGTTTGATGCTTGATTATCCGTTGTGTTTGATTTCCAACTTGGTCTCCTGAAAAAAGAAAAAAAAATAAAAATCAATTGGGTATTTCCTGTAAATTTCCATCTTTGGTTACATTTATGGCACATAAGCTATAGAACAAACCTGTTTTCTTTAGAGCATTCTTTAGACAAAGTTTTTTGGCTAAAAATTAAGGGTTGAGGTTTTTCGTCGAGTGGCCTGGATTATGGATACCTTGATGGATATAGAAAGCATCCATGAGATCATATTTTAACCACATATAAATATAAACAATGCAGAACCTTTTATACAGCCAGTTTCTTAATTAATTCCCTGAAAATTATTTAGGGTTTTTATTAATTATAATATTAAATAACGACTCTTTATCCAGACAAAACTTCTCAAACTTGTCCAGGAAATGTCGTCATGATGTCATGCTACAGCGGAGGGTACAACAAGATTAGGATTTGTAGGTTACGGCCCTAACTTACTTTTAGAGCCTTTTGCTTTGGAAACATGGTCTGATGATTGCTTGAGATCAGGTTATAGACAAGTCCTTTGCAATTCAGATTCTATGGATTCTTTGCAATTCCATCGTTTTGGAGCAATTTTCATGGACATTAATTAAAGATCTTCTGCTAGGGAATGAGAGGTTCAACTTTGTCATCCTTTGAGAGAAGCTATACAAATTTTCTAGCCAAGCTAGGAGCAGAGAGCATGTCTGAGTTTCATATTTGATCAGATTATCCCCCTCCAAGGATATTTCTCCTTCTTGCAGAATTTATGAACATCAGAGTTATCGTAGAGGCAATTAGTTTGTCCCTTTTCTTTTCATTGTAAAAAAACATTAATTGTGACAATATATTCATGTCTGGAAAGTTTATTCTCTACGTGGCTGAAAAAAATTTGATTGTACATGTGACTGTGCTTTTTTGTTAATTGATTGTACAATTGACATGCTACTGTACGGTTTGTTTACATTTCACTGTATATTACAAAAAGTATAGAAAAATAAATAATTTAAAAATTAGGTCAAACCAAGAAACAAACCCTGACTTAAAAGCTAACCGGTCTTTAATTGAAAAAAAGTACAAAGTAGACGGCAGCCAACCGTGAACCAACGCAACTAAACTAATGGGATAGGCTTCCAAATTTCCTACCAAAAATATCTCAATTTTCAAAGCATACGCACCATAGATTTTAGATACCTCGTTTCCTCTCTAACCTTTCTGTTTCACTTTCTAAACTAGCCCTCACAAACATGAAATCAATCCCCATATAAAATGATCATTTCTTCGTGCAGCAGTTTATAGAGAAGCCATCTTCTCAACTGTACAAACCTTCTTTTGCCTCCAGAGGATCATATACAGTAATTTCAAATTACCAATCAATATCATATATAGTCCAAAAGAGAAAAACACTATAGCCCAGATCACAAATTATGAAATCCAGCCAGGAAGTTGCTTATTATTTTATCTTGTCTCTTCTTGCAGCATCTGTTGTCATTCTTTGTTTGGTCCTGACAATCTTTTGTCGAAAGATCAAACCGATAGAATCTGAAGAAAGTCTTCCAGCCGCCAAGATTTCTGCACAGGGTATCCATTAACAGATATTGATGATGCTACTGAAGGGTTCAATCGTCGAAGAATTATCGGCACCGGTCGTTTAGGCACTGTGTATGCAGCTGTATTGCCAAGCGATCAAAAGCCGGTTGCTGTTAAGAGAATACACCCTTCTCTTGTTCTGAGTAATGCTGGTTTTGGGTTCACTTCAATACTGAAAACACTCTTTGGCTCGGCATCCTAACATCGTGCTTATACTAGGATTCTCCTCAGGCTCCTGGTGAGAGAATCATTGTAATGGAATTTGTTAGTGCGGTGAGTCTGGATTATTATTTGCATGAGAATTCCTGATGGGGCGTCATCATTATTGGACTGGAGCCGGCGTTTGAGTATCGCAGCCGGGGGCGGCAAGAGGACTCGAATACTTGCACGAAGGGATGGCACCAAATATTGTTCATGGGTGTTTCAAGGCATCAAATATTCTACTAGATGACAAGTTGTGTGCTAGGGTTAGTGATTATGGGCTATCTTCATTGGCACCTTATGAAAAGAGGGGGCTTGCGGGGTATGTGGACGATGAGCATTGGAGGAATGGAAGGGGGAGGCTTGCAAGGAAGGTGATGTTTATGGGTTTGGTGTGGTTTTGTTGGAGCTGTTGAGTGGAAGGAGAGCCGAGGAAGGGTTACTTGTTAGATGGGCATTGCCTTTGATTAAACAAATGAGGTTTAGTGAGCTTTTGGATCTTAGACTTGTAATGCCTTCTGATATGAGGCCAATTATTAGATTGGCCAAGGTTGCTTCAGCTTGTGTTAGCAATTCCAGGAAGAGTAGGCCTACTATCGTCCAAGTAGCTACTATTTTAAACAACTTGGAGATTGAGGTATGCTTGATTGCCATGGCGTATTACGAAGAAAAAGTCAATTTTTGAAGGGGCACCAATTTTGACTTTTGTCAAGTATTTTTTTCTGCAGATGTATATTCAATTCAATTATGTATTTATCAAACAAAACCTAACTGTTGTATTGGAGTGCATTTCTCTTTGGACGGTCGTACGTTGCTACATTTCTCTTTCAACACCAACCGACTTCGAACAATTTTAGAGACTTTTCTTAAATGTAATAAATTGATTACCAATTTCGAATAAATGCAACCTCCACCCTTTGAGCCAACTAATACGGTCTAGAAAGGTTTGCTTTCGTCGAGGGCAAGAGGAAGAAACATGAAGAGGGAGGGGAATTCGTGAAAATATATTAAAATAATATTATTTTTATTTTAAAAATAAATTTTAATATCAATTCATTAAAACGATTCAAAAATATATATTTTTAAATTTTATCTAACCTTATTTAAAATATAATACCGAACAAGCTTCATCTTAATTTGTTAATTTTGTCATGGGGATCGATTTGGTAATCACTCGTGAAAAGGGACTCGTTTTCTTTTCTTGGAATTTGTCTTTTCTTTCCCTAGAATGAAGATATCCTCCGATTATCTTTAGAAATCTAAACCAATTTCTTGAAATTAAATTATGAAAACCCCTTAAGAAAGGATACGTTACCTTTTTCTATTGGATAATCGTTGACAAGTGACAGCTCGTTGTCGCCGAATGTTTTTGTTATTAACATATAATAATAATAAAAAAAGAGAGAGATGTAGAATACTAGCAAACTATTGAGATGATCGGTTGACATGTCATTTGTTAAATTATATCATGATATATATATATATATATATATATATATATATATATATATGACAAATAATTTAATGTAGATTTTTAATTTATAGTTTTTTTAACAAGGGAGGTCCACATCACATACAAGATACTTGGGTGTATATGGAATGTTGTGCTCCTTCTATTGTTTCAATTTTCAAAGCAAAGAAACAACGACTTTCATGGCCAGGTAAAAAAGGACTTGAAGTTCAAGACTGTATGGAATATTGTTCTAAATTTATTTTCAATCATGGAAGCGAAATGAAGATTTTATGATCATCTGACTTAGTGAAAAAAGGAACAACTTGGGTTTTATGGATTATCTGACTTTTTGATATTCAGACTTTGAAAATATATTTTATTGTAAAAAAAATATTGTAATCTTTTGGCAATAAAGTAGAATTTGAATGATATTAAATAAAAAAATATCTCAAATAAAATTCTTAATTAAATTAAGTATTCAGTAATATAATATATTTTAAATTAATTTAATTTTAATTAAATAAAAACCCAGAAAAAACAAAGTAAAATATAGACAAGACGATTGGGAGGCAAAACACACCTCGCCCATGGAAAATTAGCCTTGGCCCATGCAACCAGGCTTTTTTCCTTTTAAAAAAAATAAATTGGACAAACGCAATATTGTTCATCCAATTTCTGTTTTGAAAATAAGCATATAACATGTTATTTATAAACTCAGTTTTCTGATCAATATCAAAGAGGCGGTGAAAAAAAATAGAAGACGGTTTTTTGAAACAAAAAAAAAATCAAAATTTAAATATTCATATAAAAACACTAAAAAAACACTCTTATGACATCAATGAACTAATTCCCGAGCTAAAAAAATCAAAAATTAGTTTAAAAATACAAAATTAAACCGAAAACAAAATATTTCTCAACTTTAATTTACTTTTATAGCAATTAGTAGAAAAAAATAACTCAATGACACTTTTCTAGTTAAGAATACACCAAAATTGATCTTTTTTGTCATTAAAATTTAGTGAATGAGCATTTTCTTTCTCCTTTATTTTGTTTTATTACTCTATTGCCTTGCTGAAACTTAGAGACGGATATATAAATAAAATAAAATTTTAACTAAAATATATAATTTTCAAATCAAAGGAGCATTTTCTGGAGGAGGTCAAGTCCTAACGTAGCCTCATTTGTTTGTTATATATATATATCACTTTTTTTTTTTATTTTATGTTGATAATAAATAATTTTTAGATAATGAATATTCAAAATGGATATTTAAAACCCAATAAATTAAATATAGATATCTAATTTATTTAGCTAGAATATAAATATTTGTTCTAGATATGCACATAATTCATATACTCATTATCATTCCCAGGTGGATCACTCTAAACCTGGGCCCATGATATGCTTGTGGGTTCACATTTTTAAGGGAAGAGAGGCCGTGGGTGTGGGTCTTCTTCATTAATGGCTGCCCTACTTTTAGTTTATAGCTGGGTTAGTTCATGGATTTTTTCAAAGGAATTTGTTCATTTATATTAACCATTTACTAAATAAATATAAAAAAGTGTTTTAAAAAGAATATAAATTTTAATGAATACTTTGAAGATTTTGGAAGGAAATCGCTAGTTTTAGAAATATCAAAAATTAATTACAGTTTAGTAAATCACGCATTAAAAGGAACCTTTATAGGAAGGAATTAAGTTAGAAAATTAATTTTAAAAATTGACGACACGAATCTTTATAGTAACTTTTATTTAATTATCTTTATATCTGATTTTGTGCATTGAAAATTAATTCTTTAATGATCAAATCTTAAGTATGTAATTATTAATTTAGTTTTTTAAAAATATTTAATTGCAGTGATATCTTTTTAAATTTAAACCCTTTATAACAATAAAATCAACCACCTCATTTATCAATTAGATAAAGCCTCCAATTACATTATTCTGCCTTGAGTTTTTTGTTTCCTATGCATAAACTAATTTATAAATTTGATTTTTTTTTAATTTTTGACCGTGCTCTTGGATACAAGGACAGAACTATATAACATTTGAATATGTAGAAGTAACCACGTAAACAAACAAGTCTTATTTTTAGGCTCACAAACTATTTAAATTTATAAGTGTATTAAGTTTTTCTTTTCTTTTTTTAGTTTTTTTTTTCAATAAAAAAACTAGGAAATGGCATTTGTTATAAACAAAGATAAATATTTCCATTGAAAAAACAAGAAATGCATCCAGATTGAAACTATTTCTCATAAAAACACAAAACTATAATTCATAATAGTAATCTTAATATTTTATATTTATAATAATTTAATTTTGGATTATTAATTTTATTTCATTCATTATATTAGATTTATAATTGAAATTAAATTTATGACACTAACTAAAAATATAAAAAAATAATTTTAATCTCTTACATTCCTAAAAGTGTTTTTATGTAAAAAGAAAGAAATTGTATTATTTATGTTCTTTCTTCATTTAAAAAAATAGAGAAAAAGTTGTAAAGAAAAACTCTGAAGAGCATCTAAAATGCGTGTTTCGGAACTCAATATAAATTTTAAAAATATTTTTTTAGTTTTCATGGAGAGATATTACATTTGAACATTTTCTAACTTCAATTTTTTTTTTAAATACGAGTTTTCCCCTTATTTCTAAACCACCATTTTGCTTGTCAAAATTTGGATGTGTTTGTTTTTGTGGTAGAAACCATGTTTTACAAGATTTTGATTTTTTTACTTGAATTTGTTTTTGTGTTTTGAATTTGTTTTTGTGTTTTTAGATCGTTTTCATATCTTGATACAAAAATTATTTTTAAAAAATATAAAAAAGTATTATTTTTATATATTTTCAAGTTAATAAGCACTCTAAAAAACAACTGTTATCACAAAACTAAACACATGAACCATTTATAAACTGGTAAATACAAAACATATTTTTAATAATAATAAATAATTTTTCATATAATATATCAGCCCATACAATTCAGTAGGCGGTAACTGATACGAAGTCCACCAACTGCAGGTCCAAACCCAGTATGTCAGGGTCCAGCAACAGTTCTGATCTATCCAGTTTAGCAAAGACTGTTCTACGTCCAGCTTGAATCAACAGCAACAGGAAAGACAACATTTCTTTTGATTTTGATATTTTAATGTATTTTTTGTTTAGAAATATATAAAAATAATAGAAATTCAAACACCTATACAGGGAGCTGGTGGAGCCCGCCTTTTAAAAAAACAAAAACTTAATAATATACCATGGCATTTACCTATTTTTCATTTAACGTATATTGAAATTATTTATATGAGAAAAAAACTTCAATTTATTTAAATATTTATAATCTAAATTGAATAACATGAGTTACTAATAAATGTTTTAGAAAAGAAAATCCTTTGCTTGTACTTTTCACTTAAACAAAAAATTATATCATTCACCAGCAAACTATCATCCTAAAATGTTATACATTAACTTTTAAATTTTCTAACCAATATAATTACTTTAATATTTATGCATTTTAACCTTACATATATAGTATACAAAATTACTTTAATATTTTAATTAAAACCAAGGACTAAAAATAAAACAATTAGACATATAAGGATTTATTAAAAACAACCTTTAAGATATATAAAATGAGCTACTTATCCTATCTATAAAGGACATTTTCGATATCAAATTATGTCATCTACAAGACACGTGACTAGTTAGCTTCACCACTCTTAGATCGATAATCTCTGACTAGCTAGTTGCCCTTCGATAAACAGGATTAGTTCATTTTTCAGTTAATCAATGTGGATAAATTAAGAGGGAATGCTGTTGAGCATAAGTATGATAAAGCCGTGTTTCTTGATTTTGAAGCTCTTCTGCGTACAGACTTTTCCGACAGAATGGGACTAAAAAACAGGATAAATATCGCTTTCGTACTAATTATTTGGGAAATTCTTTCAGTTAACCCATGAAATACGCAAGTGTATTTCCTCGATATTGGATGCATATATAAGCACAGGCAAGTTCGTCAATCTCATAGCCATGAATCTTCACTGCTGATGATGATGATTAAGCTGAGAAATAATCCAAAAGGTACGTGATGCCTCAGAAGTCATTGGTTCCCATGAAAAACTTGGCAGCATCTTTGAAATCTTGGTTATCTTTCTGCGTAAGGTGGACCACTTTAATTTGAACAAGAGCGTGACCCATGATGAAAAGGGATTCTCATCATCAGAAGATTTTTTTTTCTTTTGATGGTTGCTTTTCGTCTCCAATAGACGACAATTTATTATGTTTTTCTTAATTCGTTAAGATACCTACGTATTGGACCTTCATTTAGGAAATACGATAGCTCTTCCGGCCTTTCCCAAAACCCTTTACTTCTGGATAGCAAACACATATGTAATTTTTTTAAAAAATTTATTGTTTTTTACATAATTTTTTTTATTAATTTATGCATAGAATCCTACAAAAATTATCAGAATGATTTTATTTTAAATTTATTATAATTTGAAGGATATTAGATTTGGAATTGAAAATAAAAAAAAAATTCTCGATGATTTAAAAGTTCAAGGAATTAAGATGGCTTCTATTTAGACATATTATTGGGGCATATTGTATTTAAAAATATTTCATTATCACATCTGAATTGTATGTAGGATGTGATGGGATTTCTAGGAATATTCTAGAATTTTGATGAAAAAAAGGGTGTAAATGTAATACCATTTTCTATTTCTCGACCTCTGATAAAAGAAATAGAGGGAAAGAAAAACGCAAACCCCAAGACATTTCACTTGTTTGGAAGGAGATAGGAAATGGGAAAAGAGAAAAATAGAGAGAGAATATTCCTGAGACCCTTTACCAACCTCTCAATTTTGGAGAGGAAGTGAGAGGAAAAACTTATGAAATTATATTTTCTTTCCTTAAAAAATAGATATATTTAGTTTTAAACTAAAGGTACATGCATACGATAATTTTCACTCTCTCTAATTGTTTCACTCCATATTTTATCATTTAGTTAGAAATACAAGATGAAGTTATAACAAATGAGGCTATAAAATTTCGGTGGTGCCATTAGCCAAAGCCTTGTATTCGGTTTTGTGGAGAATCTAGACAAAATTCGTTACTTAACATATTTCCAAGAAACAAAAGTATTACAGAGATATACAAGATAACAACAAGTAGATTTATGATAATCCACACTATCAGCCTAATCGGGATCGGGGGGAAAACTATAAAGAGACAAGGATGACCCTTGGGTAACATGTAAACCATAAGATGTCATAGCACTTAAGATAACATAAAATACGTTTAACGACCACCCCGGTGATCCTCAGTGGAAGCATGCATAAACTGACACACCTTATTGACAACATAACAGATATCAGGCCTGGTAAAAGGAAGACATTGTAGGGCACCGACAATGTGTCCAATACTTAGTGGAATTAGAGTACCAAAACACTTCGATAGAATGACTAACTTAGATGAAGAAGATGAAGGGGTATCAACCGATTTACTGGGAGGACATACCCTCCATCAAATAATATCAAGAACATATTTTTGTTGATGTAGTAGAATTCTCATATATGTGGGTTTAACCTTAATGCCTAAGAAATAGTGCATATAACCTAAATCCCGAAGCTTAAACTCTAAGCTCACTAGAGTAATCAATCGGTAAAGCAACTTTGAGTTACTCCTAGTCAATAGAATGTCATCAACATACACAAGTAAATAAAAAAGAGCACCACCAAACGAGAAGATAACGAGAGAGGTGTCAACCTTGGATGTCTGGAAACCAATAGAGAGCAGAAAGTCACTCAACTGTTTGTGCCAGGTTTGAGAAGCTTGCTTAAAACCATATAATGATTTATGAAGACGACATACATGAATATGAAAAGTAGAATGAACAAAACTAAGGGGTTCTTTCATGTACATCTCTTTATGAAGAATGCCATTTAAGAAGGCATTATGAACATCCAACTGATGAATTAGTCAACCATGAGAAATAATAGTGGTGAGTAATAATCAAACAATTGTAGGCTTGATCATATGACTAAATGTCTTTGAATAGTCAATCCCTTTTTACTGAGTGAACCTTCGAGCAACCAATCGAGCTTTGTATCTCTCAATACTATCATCAACGCTGTCGTTTAACCTTATAAACCCATCAACTTCCAACCAAGTTCATAGAGGAGTGCTAAGGGACTAAGGTTCACTTGCCATTAGCATGCAAAGCCTAGATTTCCACTTGCATAACGTTCTGCCATGCCAAAGAATGATTTGCCTCCTAGAAAATAGATTGTTCATGGGCAGAAGAGGAAGAATTTCATGGAGCAGAGGTGACAATAAGATTAATAGTCTTGGGCTTCCATGGCTGAAAACCATGATGTGCTGATGAGAAGCCATATGAGGAGATGATGGAGCATCACTATCCGAGACCTATTGAAGATCAAAATGCAAGAGATCAATGACTAAATTCAAAGCAGGAGGAAAAACATTAGGAGAACCTGTCAGTGATGTAGCCAAGACTAAACCAAGCCGAGAGGAAGGGTCTGCAAGACAACAATCCAACATTGAACCAGACCGTGGCAAGACAAGGGAATCAAGTGAGACATGCTAAGACGACGAGGCCAAACAAATACCTGGACACTGATCAACAAAAAAAAATGCATGTGGAGATAATTTATGCTAGCTAATGCTCATGGGATGAGGCAAAACAAAGGCACTAGCGTGACAGCAATCAGGGATTCAATTGAGGTATCTGAAAATAGGGGTAAGATGTATAGGTAAATGATAAGAAGAAATATGTGATATAGAGGTTAATTAGGGTAGAAAAGTACTGGTTTCTGATGTGGGGATGGAGTGTATATGTTTAGAAGTTACAAAAAGAAAAGTGTGTTCATGTAATTGAACATAACGAGCATTATAAATGCGGTGAGAAGATAAATCAAGACAACGATAATCCAAGTGAGAGGTGTTATAACCAAGAAAAACACAAGGAGAAGAGAGAAAATCTAGTTTATGAGTATTATATGGACGAGGAAATGGAAAGTAGAGACACCCAAAAGTGCAATGAAAAACTATAGTCAGAAGTTGACTTGAAAAGACTTTCAAAAGGTGTTTTGTAATTGAGAACATGAGTTAGCATGCGATTAATCAAATAAATAAAAGTTTCAAACGTATAACTTCAAAATTTTAAAGGAGCTTTACATTAACCAAGAAGGGTAATGCCAGTTTCAACAATATATTGATGCCAGCGTTCAACCATACCATTCTAT
The DNA here is from genome assembly GCA_015852605.2 of Populus deltoides. Taxonomy (NCBI): domain Eukaryota; kingdom Viridiplantae; phylum Streptophyta; class Magnoliopsida; order Malpighiales; family Salicaceae; genus Populus; species Populus deltoides. Next base: position 5,600,908 of record CM027580.2, read on the forward strand.
TCATGAGTATGTATGCAATTTAAGTGAGGGTGAATATCTATAGATTTGAAAAAGATATTTAATTTGTGATACTCACCACCCTAGTCTATTTTAACATACTTAATTTTTAAAGAGAACTGGGGTTCAACTTGAGTTTGAAATTGATAAAAAAAAATTGTAAAAAATCAGATTTTGCATCTAAAGAAAAAAAAACCAAATATACTTCATATGAGTATTCATAAAAATAAGAAAATATTGAAAACCATCATAGGATAACATAAAGGAAAGTCCCCAAACATCACTAAAACTTAATTCAAGAGGGGCCGAAGTTTTATGACTTGTAGGTCTTAAAGATAAACGCGATGATTTTCCTAATGAACAAGCTTGACAATCGAAATGAAATTGTTTTGATATATATGACACTTATAAAAACTAAAAATACACGAACTAGGATGCCCGAGTTGATGATGCCAGATATCAGTAGAGGGAGAAAGATATGCAGACAAGAAAGCTTATAGTAATGAGGTGGCAGAAGATTCAGACATAATGTAAAGACCATCTCTACTCCGACTGAAAAGAAGCATCCCCTTATTAGATCCTTAACATAAAACACAAAAGGATGGAATTCAAAAAACACATTATTTTCTAAATAAAAATTTTAAACTGATAACAAAGGATTTGTAATATGCAGTGTAGAATATTGGATAAGGTAAATGTACGTTTAGGTGCATGTATTTTAGAATGAGCAATATGAGAGATGACAAGGCCCTTACCATTTCCAACATACAGTTGATCAGTACCAGTATAAGGTTCTGAGCTTGTCGTACTTGCAATGTTAGGTGTCACATGCTGATTATCACCTGTATTAGGAAACCAAGTAATAGAAGTACTCACAGATGGAGTATAGCATAATCTTGCATGTTATTGGTGGATAATTGGGAACATTACTATGTTGAATGCTCAAAAGTGTTGCATAGCTGACATTTGATTGACCAAGGATTAGACCATTGACCAGAACCACGAAAATAATTAACTTGTTACCTAAACTTTTATCCAAAAAACTAACTAGAACCGAAGCCATTATGGTTAAGATTCTGACTGGACTTATAGCCATTACCTCCACGATTGAAATGAACATGATTGTTGTTCATCATCCTCCACGAAAATGACCTTTGTTTCTAGAATTCGATTATAATTGTTACCCGAATGCCATGATCGATGTTATAAAACGAGGGTTGAAAGAGGTCGAGATAGTGTTGACAATAATGGAGTTGTCGTGATAGGTTGAAGAGAAGCCTAGTGCATAAACTCATGTGTGAGAAGATGGTTGTGAAGATCAGTGTGTGAAATAGGTTATGTCCTATTGGAGAAGGTGGTCACTAGGTCTCCAAAATCTCCCTCTCAATCCCCGGGAAGACATAAACATTAAAATCTTCTAGGGAAAATGGTCCGCACAATAACAGAAGCTTATCAAAAAGTGAATTGGCTTTCTTCAAATAAACACTAACAATGTTATCATTTTGCCTAAGGTCTTGGAAGGAAACATGAAGTTGCATATTTCGTGAGTTAGAAGGTGAAGCAAGAACAATTTCAAGGGTCATCCATAAATCGTGGGATGTCTGGTAATCAACTACTAAATATAACACTTTAGTAAACAAGAAGGCATGGGGCAACAAAGTGGTAAAAAGACTTAGACATAATGTAAAAAACCATCTCTACTCCAACCAAAAGAAGCACCCCATTACTTATTAGATCATTAACATAAAACACAAAAGGATGAAATTTAAAAAATACATTATTTTCTAAACAAAATTTTTGAATATATAACAAAGGTTATGTAATGGCGATGCGTATAGAATATTGAATAATGTAAATGTATGTTTAGGTGTATGGATTTTAGAATAAGTAAGATAAGAGATAACAAGGCCTTTACCATCTCCAACATGTAATTGATTAGTACTAGTATAGGATTCTGAGCTTGTCATACTTGCAATGTCGGGTGTCACATACTGATTAGCACCTATATCAGGAAACCAAGTAATAGGAATACTTATAGAAGGAGTATTAAAGGTAAATTAGCATTAACTTGTATATTATTGGTGGATAATTCCTGTGTTGAATGCCCAAAAGTGTAATATCATTGAGATTTGATTGATCGAGGATTAGACCACTAACTAGAACCACCAAAAGGATTACCTTATTGCCTAAAATTTATCCAAAAAACTGACCAGAATTGGAGCCATTACTATTAAGATTCCGTTGGAGTTATATCCATTACCTCCATGATTGAAATGACCATGATTATTATTCTTCCATCCTCCATAAAAACAACCTCTCGACTATAATTCCGATTATAATTGTTACCCAAAGGCCATGAATGACAACTGCAAAAGAACAGCTGAAGGAGGCTAAGATAATGTTAGCGACAATGAAGTTGTCAGGTTAGGTTGAAGAGAAGCCTTGTGCAAAAACTCATTTGTGAGAAGATGGTGCGGGGGAAGATCGGTTTTCGAAATAGGTTTTGCCTTAGTGGAGAGGGTGGTCACTAGGTTTTACCCTAAATGTAACACTTCAGTAGATAAAGACGATAGAATAACACTTATGATCAATTGATCCTGCTGCTTTCATGATAAAAAATAAAGGATTGAGAATAGACATAGACATATCAGCAGATGCAATATAAATAAGATGACATAGGAAATAACCATCAATAATATATTACACTCTTTGGCCTAACAAATGAGGTTTCATCTGTATCCTCTAGTACAAGAAATTGATGTTTGATAGTTTTAAAAAGATTATTTTTTGAGTGTTTGATAAAGGAATAACAACCCTATGATAAGAGGTGGCTACAACCATGAGAGGTAGAGAGATAGTAGCAGATACGTTGGTAATGGCGAATGAGGGAATTAATCAGGCGATAGATGAAAGAAACCACCGGAGAATGAATTTGCACCAGATGAAGGAACAACAATAGAGGAAGAAACATCAATAAGGGAATGAGTCGTTGTAGTAGAAGAGGGAATCAGTGTAGCCATGTGAGAATCCATTACAAAGAGGAATACTAAGTATGCTCTCATACCAAGTTAGAAATAGAAGAGCAATATATTTGTATGAATAATAATGGTTGCTAAAGAGAATAATAACCATCCTTTGTGGGTGTGTGTATGTTTAGGGTTATGTACAATAGTAATAATAGAATACACTACACATGATAATTAAACTATATATACAGTATGTCATCTTTTTCATAATAAAACAATAAGGCTATTAGAATCGAGTTTTAGCAACTAAATGCTAATTTAGCAATGGATTAGCAACGATTATGTATTTATAATTTCTAATATTAATCTCTTTCATCTTCTTTTTCCATTATTAATGCTAGTAACGAATAATTCGTTACTAATAAATTAGCAATTACAAATCTACTACGATATTTTATGTTACTGATTTCGTTGCTATTTTTTTCAACAATAAATTTTAATTTTATTTGCAACGGATTAGATAATTGCTAATATCCTTATTTTTTAATAGTGGAAACAAGAAATTTATTTCTCTCCACTTTTTTGTCATTTTCATCTACACCCTATCCAAACAAAACATAAAGAAAATATTAATAATTTTTATCTTATTTTCTTTCCCGACCTTCTTATAAATATCTTTCCTCCTATATTTTACACCCTAACCAAGACAGATTCAGAGTTGATTTTGTTAGCAAAGTACAATGTCAATTTCTTTAGTTAAATTGCCAACATGCAAAAGTTACTTTACTAGTAGAATCAATATAATTATTTAAACATATAACTATTTTTATTTACACTTAGCATGCACATAAAATTATGATCGATTGATCATGACCGATTATTATCAATATTGATCAATCATGGTTGGTAACATTCAATCTTAATTAATTATATTCTATCAATTATAGTCAAGAATTCAACTTTTAATTGTCCATAACTTACTGAATGATCTCAAAGCAAGTAGTTTTTAAGTATTTCAATAACATCATCTTGAAATATTGCACTATCGATCAAGATCTATAAATTATTTTGAATAAATAGAGTCAGGTTCTCTCTATAACAAGAGCTTAATGCTCTAGAATAGACAATGGATTGGAAAAGAAAAGGAAAATAAAATGTGACAAAGGATTGTCGCTAGCTGTAAGGTTTTATCATATTGATCTCTTATCTAAACATCCTCCTCCAACACTATTTACACATGATTTTTCTGGATATCTTAGTGCTTCTACCTTTTAAAGTTTTGGTTCCTAGGAGTCCATTTTTAATTTCTAAACATTTCACTATATAAACCACTTAAAAGGTTTGTAATCTTTCAATATAGAATACAATATTTTTTTAAGTTTGCATTTAACAAACCAATAATTATTTGAGATCAATTTTTTATTCATCCACAAATAATATTAGAAATTTTGATATTTTATATTAAAGTACTTATATTAGAGAATATGTTTCAACAAAGCTTAACCCTTAATGTGCATATTTAATTTGACCTCAAATGTGCTAATATTAACCATGTTTAAGAACTTTTTTTTTCAACAAATTGGCCTAAGCGTAGTTTAAGATATATGTGCTTGGGTGAATGCATAATTGTTGTAATGAAGAAACTGGCCATCTAATCTATACATATAACGAAAATAGAAGACAAGATTATACAAGAGGTTTGTATTGATACAATTTAGTTTTGTGCAATATCCATTTATTTAGGAATGTTAATAATATTCTTTTGATCAATAGCTACAATCAATCAACAACATAAATGTTAGATGTCCATTACATATTCTAATGGGAGAAAACAAAATTAAGGTCAAGTTGTGAGGGGATTTGTGTGGTACATGCAATGATCTACAAAATGGATATTCTTGCTAAAGTTTAGAGTTAGCCAAACTTGTTATAAAAAACAAGTCTTTGTAGTTTTGGTTCTCTTAATTAATCTTGGTGTACTTTCAATATTTTTCTCAAATGATATGAACCGAAAAAGCTAGCATAAAAGGAAGATAGAGTCCCAGAGAGATCACGAAAAGAGAATCAAGGTACAAAATTATTTTTCATTACCAATCATTGAAAAGGAGACACAACTAAAGTGATAACATGTCCTAAATGCTTTGTAGATGTGAAAGCCTGCAATCTTAAGTTTAAATTTACGTGAATAAATATTCATAAAAGAAGAAAAGTGAAGAGGATAAGGACTTGTTCATTTATAATTAGTCTATCCAATTCATTAGATAGCTAGACTTGGACCTTTTGGCAAATTAATTAAGGACATGTTCTTTTGTATTAGTTAAATCTAGCATTTAAATTTATTTTGAAAATTAATATTGTAATAAACTTCTAATTGCTTATGGGTGTATTTTTTTTTTTTCGGGTATCGTCACATTCTTTTAAAGAGTGAGACTAATCCTGTTCGGGGTTCGCAGTTGCCCTTTTCAATAAGTGTGCATTTTCTGAAGATCGAACTTGTATTCTCATTCTTATACGAATATAACAGTGTCTTAACCGCTGATTAATATTTTATTGGTGTTTATATGTGTATTTAAATTCTCATAATCAATTATTGAAATTTTTTTGCATCAATTACATTATTGAATACTTTGCATTCGAATTCTATATCAAACATGATTCCCCGACATGATGTATATAATAACGCGTATATATCTCAGATTTTGCTTCTAGGAACAACCTATTTAGCAAAATAATGTAAACGCTGAAATAATTAATTTCCCGTTCATATTCAATTTTCCCATAATACTCCAAGACTTTGAAGAGAAGCTATTAATAATTGACTCATCATATCTCTAATCATCAACGAATTGACATTTGTTCTTGTTTCTTTCCCTCTAGATAGGTTAATGATGAGAAATGATGTTTAAGACCGGGAAATAATTAAAATCTCATTTCTTAATTATATGGAATATCCTAATCATCATCTATCTATGGGATGCCATCTCACCGTACTATAAAGACAAAACAGCCCAAAAATGTTTTATTTTTGCCTTTTAAACTGTGCTTTGACTTGAAAAAATATCAGTTTAATTCTTGTTTTTAGTATTTTATTATTATTTTGATATAATAATATATAAAAAAATTTTAAATATTTTAATTATAATATCAAATACACGCTAAACACATATATCAACACCCTCGTCATTTCCTAATTGCAAAAGGTATGTGCATGATTGTGAATATGGCAGGGTTACATGTTTTTGCTGTTGTATATTCGTGTTTTTGGGTAGATAAAGGCGTATGCACGAAGGTACTTGTGCATGCCACCATTAAGGCATTAAATATTATATATTTTTCTACTTCCATAACTTAAAAGCAACCATTACTTCCATCAAACTTATTTTATTTTCTATAACCGAAAACATATTAATTACAAATTTAGACTTTAATTTGACTATTTGTTCATTAATTCTTTAACACCATTTTTCAAAAAATATATCTCAATTTAAAAATTGAAGTTAACGAATAAATTTTTAATGTTTTGTTTTTATGTTTCAAAAGTGTTTTTGAAAAAAAATAATTTTTTTTATTTTCAAATTAAATTTTTTTATGTTTTCAGATCATTTTGATGTGCTGATGTCAAAAATAATTTTTTTAAATAAAAAATATATATTATTTTGATACATTTTCAAGTGAAAAACACTTTAAAAACAACCACTACCACATTACAAACACCCACCCTGGATAAAAGCGATTAATTCTTGAAGCAAGTTAAGGCGGTTGTTTCAGTTTGAGAAATGTCAAAGAACCATCTCAACCCAATAACTTTAGATGTTAAGTAAGGTCTCAAGATATGATTTATATTATTCTTTAACACATCCCCTCAAGTGAAAGCCCTTTAAACTTCAAACTTGTACAGACTCACATTGCCTTGTGCTTAATTTTTATCAAATAAATAGGGATGATGAAATTTAAATTTATGACTACTTGGTCATGAAGACTCTGATATTATATTAAAAAACCATCTCAACTTAATATATAGCTTATAGCTTAAACTGTTAGATAAAATTCTAACATATAAATTCTAATATATAATTTATATTATTTATCATAAAATATCAAATAAGCTAGGTTTGCCCAAGATGAACGTATGCACAATTATGTTCGCATACAAATGTTGCAGAAGAGTGATGAAGAAGGCAAAGCTTGAGGAGAGGACAATTTGTGAAGGACCCTCCTGTCTATGTAATCATATCATCTCTATATGGTAGGAAAGGAAACAGGGACGGGACGCTAATTGACAGAGAGTCTCAGAAAAAGATAAATCTATATCCATACGTTGAAGTAAATGCTGAAAAGCTTGCCGCCTAAGCTTGAGAGTAGCTTCTCTGGGAAGATATAGCATATTATATACTTACATTATGACCATGTCTTGTTGTATTATCCATCCATCACATGATGTCGGCTATTATCCTTCACCCCATGATCCTCTGCTTTAAACTTCATTACACTCCCGACACCGTCACCAATCACATCCTTGTGTTGTTTTTGTGTTTGATTTGCAAGTTGTTGACCATTGATATACTTGGTTGTGAAGAAAACTATAACACTCTTGTTCAGAAAGATAGCGACCAGTCAGAAATTAAAAACAAAACAACAATTTAGTTGAGTCGGTTTCCAGTTATATTTTACCAGGTTGATCGGCTGTTTTTATCTTTTTCTTTACCATTACAGCTTTAAAGTCTTAGACGTCCAAGAAAAATCTAATTATAAAGGAAATATTAGGTAGGTACAATAAAATATTTCTTTTCTTGGCTTTTGGATGGGAGTTTAATGAGTGTTTGGGGATGAGTAGTTTTTTTTTTTTTTAGTGTGTTTTGAAAGTGTATTTTATTTGGAAAAATTATCAAATTGATTTTTTTTATAGTGTTTTTCAATGATTTTGATGTGTTTATATCAAAAATTAAAAAAAAAATTAATATTTTAATGTATTTTAAAATGAAAAATACTTTTAAAACACATACTAGCTACACCATAATACTAAACACACATTAAAACATATGAATTCAACTTCATAATTATTTTCACCTCTTTATTAAAAAAAAAACAGATAAAGATTACTACTTAATAAACTGATTAAATATCTAAATTAACCAGCCATAATTGTATGCGAGGACAAGAATTTGAACCATAAAATCATCTGAAACATGAAATGCACTATAAATTAAATTAAATTATATTAATCAGATAAAGGATATAGATTAATTTATACATCAATTCACAAATGTGTAGTCTAAGTTAAGAAAAGAATTAGTAGATGATCGATGTAGAAATACAAAGTAGGTGTAACATATATGTATATACGGCTAGCTCACTGTTGTTTTCATGCCTGTTGGCTCAAATTTTGCAGTGTGTTATTATATATATGGCAGATTTTTACATAGCTTTAAGCAGACTCTAGGGTGACAGTAGAGCTAAGAACCTCCTCCTATATATTTCTTTCTCTCGAAGAGGTGAAATGTCCTTGAAATATATAGAATCGTGTTGATCAAATTCCCACTCAAAATAGCCCGCTTTCTCTTATTATTTAACTTTCAAAAAGCAGTTAATACAATAATATTATACTAAAGTAACCCTAATTTTCAGACATACCCAAAGAGCAAAGAGATTAAGAAGACTGCATGTATTGTTTGATACTAACGTACATACAATATCATAACCCCCAAGCTTGATGTCCAAGCAACCCATTTTATTCCTAGAAATCCCATTCTCTCTCTCTCTCTCTCTCTATTAATTAGCCTTCATCAAATTCTCTTTCTCTCTCTCCCTCTCCGTCCAGGAATAGCTACTTGCAGGTATGATTTATTCAGTACTATACAAAAATAAATCAAAGAAAGCAAGAAACGGTGTAGAAGAATTAAGTTCTTTTGCCTAACATAGAACACGATTCAACAAGTGGTCAATATTGGAGTAACAAGCTCAAAAAACGTGTATCCAGAGACAAGTTTTCTTTGATTTGCTTACTCTATATGATTTTTTTTTTTTTTTTTTTTATGGCTTCATCTTAGACACATTATATTTTATTTTTTTTAATTTTTTTTGGGAGAAGCGAGCTTGAAGCCGAGACAACAGGGAAAATTCCTTTGTGGAATGAGAATACGAGAAACACTATAGAGATGACATGGTGCAGTAATAATTCAGTATATGAAAGAGCCATTCAATTAGCCACAAGTAGCTCAAAAGAAGATGCTTTTGTCGAAGCAGAAACCAATGAAATTCGGAGGATAACTTGCCCTTCTTGTGGCCATAATTTTGAGTTCCAAGATCAGGTATATAGTATATGCTGCTGCGTGGAACTTACTGTTGTCGCCTTGTAGTCGTTTTTGTTTTTGTTTTTATCTTATTTTTTTATGGATAAATTATATATCGATATCTATATATAGGGTGGTATAATTCATGATTTGCCGGGACTACCAGCAGGAGTGAAGTTTGATCCAACTGACCAAGAAATACTTGGGCATTTAGAAGCAAAGGTGTTATCAGACAAGCGTAAACTCCATCCTCTAATTGATGAATTTATCCCATCAATAGAGGGGGAGAATGGAATTTGCTACACTCATCCTGAGAATCTACCAGGTGATTGCACTGGTTTTTTTCTTTTTTTCCAGCAATAAGTATCTTGCTTTCTAGCTTTTGATTTGGGTTTTACATAACATCAACCCTTGCAACGCTGTTATTGGTAGGGTTTTTGCACCAACAAACCTTAGAATAAAGGATTAGCTAGGGTGATTAGATGGTTAATTAGATTTTAGTTTCAGTTAATAGCTCTTCTGGTCAGTAATTTTATTTTTGGACTATTAAGGCTGATTTTTTTTCCTCTATTCTTTAATTTTTAGGTTTTGGGTTTCAAACATTGCTTTCATATTGTGAATATGAGAAAGTGTAAAGGCACGCATAGGAGTGTTCTTGATTGCCTTCATTACTTAACCAACTCATTTATGTTACAGTTAAGTTGGCCATATAAATTAATGTTCTGGTGGTAATTGCCTCTCTAATAGGTAAAAGAATATTATTATATCTTATCAATCTATGCATCATTCGGATCCTAAACTTATAATCAAGCTATTGATTAGCGCGAACAATGATTCAGGCTATGTTAGGTTACATGGCAGCATTTTTTCAACTCGGAAAAAAATGTGACATATTTCTTACGGTTAGTGTGCTCTTCCATTTCATGTCAAATGATTAGGTTAGCTAGTAACCAATTTATCTGCCGTCTTTAAGCTGCAACATGGCATTATAAAGTCTCAAGGAAATAAAAACCCTATAATGTTTCAAATGGTATGTTACAAGTGTTAGCGGCCATTTTTATTTAAGCAAGTGCTTTACACTTTTAGTGTTATTTTATGATTATATGTCGTCCGGTCATTCTTATCATGCAGGAGTAAGCAATGATGGCCAAATCCGCCACTTCTTTCATCGACCGTCAAAGGCATACACAACTGGAACTAGAAAACGCAGAAAGGTGCACACTGATGAAGATGGAAGTGAAACCAGATGGCACAAAACAGGCAAGACTAGGCAAGTTTTTGCTGGTGGGACAGTCAAGGGATTCAAAAAAATTCTGGTGCTCTACACTAATTATGGTAGGCAAAGGAAACCTGAAAAGACAAGCTGGGTCATGCATCAATACCATCTTGGAGACAATGAAGAAGAGAAAGATGGAGAGTTAGTGGTTTCAAAGGTTTTCTATCAAACTCAGCCAAGACAATGTAGTTCAAGCATTAAGGATTCACTTGACAATAAATCGTCAAATCAAAGTGATCTTGGTGATAATCACCCTCTAGCCAAGAACAGTACAGATCTCCTTGAGTTCTATAATCCATCTTATATTTCTTATGATCAGGGGAATTACAGCAGTGAAATCCCACCTCAATTTCTCCCTAATTTGGTTGTTCAAGGTGACGGGTCTCCCTTTACTAGATTAGCTGCAGAGACAAGCAAAGGAAAGCTTCAGAGAAAATGGTGACGAGAGAAAGAGCATTTGGTAGAGCAGAAATGACAAAGACTCCTCCTTTGTGCATGGTTGTTGCTGTTGGTGTGGTGTAACACTCATATAATTTATTAGATTGAGGTTTTAGTGAGAGAAAAAAGAAGAAAGGAGAATAAGGTGAATGACTTCTTTAGTTAAAAAGATAATAAGCCAAGTTCGTAGGAAGCCTTTGCCATGAAGCTCTTTTTAAGTAGTTTTCAAGTGAGAGAACAAGGGAGGTGGTGATATCTTTATACCCGTATAAGGGTGAGGTTAATCACGTTATTGTAGAAAGTGTACAAAGAGAACTTTATTAATTAGCTGAGGAAATATTTAGGGGTTAGCTTGAGTTTCATCGATCATTGTTTACATATACTTTCTTTCATAAGCTTATGCTTGATGAATATTAAGGATGAAAAATAGTTTTAGATTTTGGTTGTCCTCTTCAAAAAAACATTATTTTTGATAGTCAAGTATGATGTTTTGTTTTCCGATTGCACATTTAATTATCTTGTTCTAACTGTGTGTGTTTGTAATTTTTTAATCAAATGCACCTTTAGATTAATTTAATAATGCTAGCTAGTTTCTTTTGTTCATCATATGTATTTCTTTTGTTCATCATATGTATTTTAGGTCCCGGGAATGTAGTAACTTCAGTTTTTAAATATTTTTTAAAAGTATATTTGTCTTAAAAAAATATTAAATTGATTTTTTTTAGTGTTTTTAAATGATCTTGTTGTACCCGATATTGAAAAAAAATTTGAAAAAAATCATTTTAATTTATTTTAAATAAAAAAAAACTTTTAAAAAACACTCTGCGATGGTGTTTGGCATTGTGATACTTGTTGCATTTCAAAATGTTTTTTACTTGGAGATGAATCAAAATAATGTTTTTATTTTTAAAAATTTATTTTCAATATCAGCATATCAAAACGATCCAAAAACATCAAAAAATTTAATTTGAAAATTATTTTGTTTTTAAAAGAACAGTACCACCGCAAAAACAAACACACCCGTACTTAATGTGTGTTTGAAATTATGATAGTTTTTGTATTTATGGTTTGAAAAGGCAGAAAAACTATAAATTGTAGCTTTTTCGTAACCAAGATTTTAAGAGATAATTTTCAATAAAATCCATATAAAAAATACAAAGTGTGTTAATTAATCATACAATTTCAAAATTATACAGTTTTGACCACACCTCATTACAAAACCGAACAAACCCTTGATTAACAAGGGATTTTAGTGGAAGAAAATTTGGTGTCTTAGTATTTGATGATTTAACTAAGTTTTACAAGTCGTCAGTACCATCATTAATTTATTTTTTTCCCTTCTTGTATGCCCTTTTTTGGTCATTTACTGTTTGATTAGTAGCTAAATGATCCACCAGTCACGTAAATTACATAGATTTTTCAATGAGCTAGTTAATGGTTCAAGCATGAAATATTACAATGGAGTTTGTGTAGATTTTATCTTATTGGTCGCTAATCATCTGTTGGCACTGTTGTGGAGAAATTGTGTTGCCTATATATAGTTAGGTACATTTCCGTAGTAAAAAATGTAGAAACCTTCTTGGACCGAAAGCACTATCTTAGTTCTGGTCGAACGCCACCCTAAAATGGTCAAATTAATCCGATTTCCGTTGATCCAATATCGGAGATAATGGAATATAATTGGGTGCGCACCACCAGTATTAATTAGTCCGATAGACTTGAAGCCAAATCTCCATGACAGTAGTCAGTCACCGGAAGTTTGGTCTGTTTAATGAAACCGAATGTTCATTGACATAAAAGTTAGCTGAATTTGCAACTTGGCTAAGAAACGAATTGCCTAGATGGAAATCCCCAAACCGAAGGACTTGCTCTCACATTATAGTCTTATTTATCTAATGAAACTACCAACAAAAGGAGAAATTTTAATAGAAAAGAAGAACCGAGCAAGCAAAATAAGAAAATTTATATTTAGATAATGTGAATTATAAGAAAAATTTTACTCCGTGTGTCAGGCTACGTTTCTTAACATAAAAATAAAATGTTAACAAGAAGAAAAATTATAATTCTTAACTCAAAATCTAATGTATATGTTTAATAAAATAAATTGAGCATCGCTTGCATCAATCAAAAAAGATTTTAATGTTAATCAAAAACAAAATCACATAAATAAAGACAATATTATTAATTTATTTTTAATATTGAAGCACTGACATATTAAATCACTCTAGGTTAATCCATCAAACTCACGATCAAAGTCTTAGGCCTGATTGGATTTAATAAGTTCATTTTTCTGAAACAATTATTTATTTAATTCTAAAATAACAAAAATGAGCAATTGTAGCAAACAAACCAAATAAAAAAAATGATTATGATGGGTTGTACAAAAAAAAATGATATTTCAAGACAAAGAAAAAATTAATTAGTGTTTAATAAAATAATATCTAAATTTTTTTTTCAATTAACTAAATAATTTAAAAGATATTATATTATAGATATTATATTTTAATAAATTAATTATTTTATTTTTAAAGAATTTTGTAAGATTTTAAAAGAATTTTTTTTCAAAGGCAAAGAAATTATAGATATTATATTTTAAATTATTTATATTTTAAGAAATTAATTATTTTATTTTAAAGAAATTTGTAAGAACTTAAAAGATTAAAAAAAAAAATTAGGCAAGCGAGATTGGTGTGGCTCAGCATGCCTAGACCTTTAACTTTCTTTTTTGATTGGGCGTACAGGGCGTCATTTGTCCATTTTTTTTTAAAGCAAACAGTGTGTTATCTATAAGTCCAGATTCCAAATATAATATAGGTGGCAAGAAAGTTGGATTGTCTATTTTTGGACCCAAAACCTTGATTTTCAACTTATTTTTAGCTATGAACACCTCAAAAATACTCTCTTAACCTTAAAAGAAAACTCATTCTTCAATTAAAAAAAACCCTAAAAATTGATTCAAAAACACAAAATCAAGTAAAAAATAAATCTCCCTCTCAACCTCTATCTACTTTTTCAGGCAATATAAAAAGCCAAAAACACTCCAATGACACTCCTATCATCAAGAGAAACACTTTAACACTAAGTTTGACTATTTTTTCTAATTAAATCGGACCAATAGACCTCTTTCTCTCTTTCACTGTTTTCTGATGACTCTCTCTTTCCTCTCTAAAACTCAGGGACTATGCGTGAAAAAAAAAATGAACTCTTTGACTAAAATGTAAAAACCTTAGAAAGTAAGGATTAAATGAAAAAACAAACTTAGGGACCAAAAAAGCTAAAAGCACACCCCAACAATAGTAAAAAAACACAAAAGAGTCTAGGAATTTGTTCATGTGTCAAATTTTATCCTTAAAGTCTTAATTATGCTTAATCAATAAAATTTAATTTAGTTTTGCCAAATCGAGCATCAATTTAATTTTGAAACCATTTTAAAACATTGCAAGAAACTCTTGCAACTTTAACCGAGACAAATCACCGATTAACATTAAACTAAATAAATCACTACTAGAAAATTAATAAATACAAATGAAAACACCGATGAAAAAGATTCATCGGTATATTACAATGACCTTTACCTATAAAAATTTTCATCTTTATATCCATCGATAAATACTGACAGAAAAATTATCTTAGTATATACCGAAGGAATGATGGAAGGTATTACAGTGGGATTCAAAAAGACAAATCATAAGATGATATGATATTTTTACAGACAGAATGACCGATGAAGTTATTGACGGAATAATTATGTTGGTAATGTCGTCGGTAATATTTAATTTATGGCCTGGCGATCGACCCTCCCCCCCTCCCCCTCCCCCATTTCTCCTTCTTCCTTATAAATTTTTTTCTGCAACAAATACCCCCCTCTAATTTCAACACAATTCAACCTCCCACAACAAATTCGGCCACCACAACACTTTGTTTGTCAGCATCCGTATTCTGATTCAATTTTTATTGAAGATTCTCCACTTTAAATATGCAAATCTGCTATTTTTTTTTATTTGAACTCAAATTTAAAATGTTGATTTTTTTTCATATTTTTTGTAGTATATGTATTTTGTTTGGGGGTCTATTTATTTTATAGTTTTTTGTCATTTATGATTTGTTTAACATGTTAGGGTTTGTTGGGTTTGTTTTAGATATTGTAAAATTATATTTGTTTGTAAATTGATGAAACTTATGTCGAATATTTTACTTAGGTGTTTTGTGATGAAATAAATAATGGCTTATTTGATGGATCTGTTTTATATTTTTGTTAATTTTATTATTGAGTTGAAATTTTTAGTAAATATGTAGAAATCTAAATTTATGTAGATAATTGATAATGAATTTCGAGTACTATTAAAATAGATTGAATAAATTTGAGCTAAATCATTTTTTTTTGCAAATTATGTAGTTACCATAGTTAATTAATACATGTTGTCATCATTATTTTATATAGGTTTGATATAAGTAATGGATGATCATTCATGGATATATAGAGATTCACCCTGAGGGTTGTGGAGGATGAGTTATTGTATGAAGTTTAGGGTTTTATTAATTACGCACTACCTAATCCTAGAAATATTAGTGGAGGGGTATTAGATGTCAATTCAAGAGGTGTAAAAATAAATTTCTCGATCCAGATGTTGTAACGATGCATCCTCTATTAAAAAAAGTTCATAGAGAAATACTTGTATTGGTGTGCACACAGAGAACCATATGTTCTTCATGATACCATGATAGAAAGGGTGGTTGGGTCAACTTTTAATTCTAGCAACGTGCATGAAGTTGTAGATAAAAATAGTAATTCTTATAGAAATATGGTAATGGATGCTATGGGAATGAATCATGGTTATGCCGATCAATGTCCAATCGTAGATGAAGAACCTAATACAGACACAACCAGGCTTTTTGATCTTTTGAAAGATTCTGATGAACCATTATGGGATGGTTGCACAAATCACAATAAATTATCGATTGTTGCATAGGTGTTCAACATCAAGTCAAATCATGGATTTAGTGAGAAATGTTACGAGAATTGTCGAATGGACGATAAGCATTTTACTTGAAGGAACAAGTCGAAAAAAAACTTTTTATACTGCTAATTCCATGATGAAACCACTCGGTCTAGGATACCAAACATTAACATTTGTTAAAACTTCTGCATGTTGTACTACTTTAAAAATACAAAGTTTATCGAGTATAGAACATGTGGTCATTCTCGTTATAAACATATGACTAGAAGGGGAATGACTTTTGTCGCATACAGAAAACTTAGATACTTCTCAATCACACCTAGACTGCAAAGATTATTCATGTCACCAAAAACTGTTGAGCATATGACATGAAACCAATCACATGATGTGATGGATGGAGTGATGATAAACCCTTCTGATGAAGAATAGAAAACACTTTAATAGTGTGCATCCTCAGTTTTCAGTGGAGACAACGAATGTGTTTCTTGGGTTATGGACATTCTTTTTCTTGCAAGCTAGGAATCTTAAACGCGAGCCAAACCCGATAAATGTTTTTGTTGAAATGCATGTATGAAGTGATGACCACCAAAAAAAAGTGTAGCAGTTCGTTGATAGCTGAACTTAGCACTTTGTGATATATTGATTTTCAATCATTTTTTTCTTAAGTTATTATTTCTTATGTTGATTTTCATATGAAAAGTAAACCTAGCACCTCTTGTCAAATTTTTTTCCCTTTCATTCCAGCCCTTCTATAGCCTAATAAGAAGACATTAGGCTTGCAATTATGGAAAAAATTCAACATTTAGAGATATGGGATTAGAATATAAAACACAAAGAGAATTTATGGCTAACCCCATATTAACAACAATTTTTATTTTGATCCAAGAGTTTATTTTTTTATTTTTCAGTCCCTAAGTTAAAAAGAAAAGAGAGAAACTTGTCTAAAAAGGCAACGAGAGAGAAAGTGGTCAACTGACACAAATTCTATCCATGAAAAATGTTGATCTTGGCATTGATAGATTCTATTTGCTGACATTGGGTTTTTTATGAGTTTTTTTTCTTAAATCCTATCCTTTAATATTGGATTGATTTTGAATTGGTTTTTAATTTTTTTTATCATATATTTAAAATAAAAAAAATTATTGAACCCATTGGAATCCACAAACCTCGGGTTTGGTTAGTTAACCTGGGTTGATCGAAATTGATCCAATACGTCACCATCTCAATGTTATATAAAAAAAAAGATGTGAGCTTCATTTTCTTTTTAAACATCAAACTCTTTTTTAACAGTCGTTCAAATTGTTTTTAAACCCGCACATCTAGTCTTTGTTTTTTATGATATTTTTTTTTAAACCCGTCAAATCAACTGGTTCATATCAAGACAATACTCATGTGATTTAATTGGAAATATGAACTTGGCAAGTACTGAAGGTGGAAGTTTCAAGTTTAACTTGCTAATTCAGATTTAATAATAATATTAAAAAATTCTCTACAATTTGAATATTTTGTTTTATATTTAAAAAGATTTTAGTCCACTAGTATAGTGCGATAAATAAACTAGTTAATTGCTAAAAAGAAATATTCAGTGCTAGGCACAGCTATCGGATTCTTGGAGTCAATTGGATGGTTCACATGAAAGTCAATTGTGTAAGATAACATGCCCAGTTATCCATCTTTAAACAACAAGAATATGATTTCACCACCCATTAGTCTAATTCTGAAATTTGGATGGAAGTCTGAATGCCTTGTCCATTTGCTACTTTCGTCGGTGCGTATAATTTGAAGAAACCAAAAGAAAATCATGGAGCAAAGTAGTGTTATAAAAGAAAGCGAGACATTCTGTGGAGTTATAAAAACTAATATTTTAAAATAAACATTAAAGAAATAAATTAAGAACAGATAGGCAATGATATCATGATGGCTTCCAATGATGTTGGAGAAACATGTTGGATAGCAGCACAACTGCTACAACTGCTAATATTTAACGACTCCGATTTTACAACCTTGAACCAGCAAACTGCAGTGATCGGATTGGCCTAAAAAAGACTAAAAAGAAATTATATGGAGAGAATTTTGCAAGGCTTTGAAATCATTTCCAGCCAAATTCATACAGAATTTCTTAGTTTTTTTCACACAAAAAAAAAAAAGGAAAAGATGAGAAAATCGGTAAAATCTAAAATGGAAACCATCACCAGCAAGACCATAAAATCCCCATTAGAAAACATGTTTCTACAATCTACACACACATGTAAACTTAAGAACATCAAAACTAAACTAAAATCGTAATGAAGTTCTCTCGATAATCTTATATCCTAGAGTTAAATGAGCAACAGGGGCTGCATGAATACAAGCTGTCGAGGAACCCCAACCATCGATCGCAAACTCGAATAAATATTTCTTACAGGGGATTAGATTTAACCAAGGGAAAAAAAAAAAAAAAAACTCACCCTCAAAGCAGCATGATGAACAAATCCTGTAGTTACACCAGAATGATTTTTCTACCTTGCTAGCTGGAACTGATACTAGGAGAATCTACAGATAACCAGACCATTTAGAACTTAAAATAATCTTTATTCTCAAACTGATCTACTCATTAACACTCTCAGTAGACTCGCAGACCATCTCTACACGTCTATGATGGAACCCTCATGACTTCTGGAGAACATATTTCTCATATAATGCAAGGATGTCTTTCTTGTTGTGACTTCGAAACTTGAGGATCTCAGCACCATAATTATGTTTTGTAATTTCCTGCTTTAGTTCCTGGATAGTGAACTTTCTATAATCTTCCTGGTCCGATCGCTGACTTTGATTATCCTCATTGCCCTTGAACACTGAACCACCATCTTCTGGTTGTGTGAGCATAACGGGGCTGGTTGTACTCCTCGACCTCTTCTTTACTCTTCTGTCATCTGTGCCTGTGTCTTGAACAGATCCTACACCCATTTCGACATCTTCTGTTCTAATTCGTTTTCCATGGGAAGCAGCCTTAAGCTTGCCATCCAATGCTGACTCATTCAGACGAACTGAAGTAAACTCCTGTTGGAGGGAATCAAGTTTAGCCCGTGCTACTTCCAACTGAAGAGAGAAGTCTTCAGCTCTTTTATTTGCAACACTGTGGGCTTTCCGTTCATCATCCAGAAGATCTTGAAGTGCTTTAACTGTACTAGCCCTCTCCACATTGTTTGATTTCAGAAGTGACTCTATTTCTTTCTCCCTTTCTTCAACTCTAGCTTCTAGCAATGCAACTTTCGAGACAGCATCCATCTCCGACACACGAACACTTTCAAGTTCACCAGCCAGATCATTTTTCTGTCTATCCAAGCTTTCAATATGCCTCTGAGCCCTCTCAATTTGGGCTAATCTTTCCATTGCCAATTTCTGAAACTCATTTTTTTCCTTTTGTGCAGATACTGCATCAGTCCTAGCTTTATCAGCTAATTCTGTAGCCCTCTTACATTCTTTTTCAGCATGATTACACCTTTCCTGGACTTCTGCAAACCTCTCAAACTCAGATCGGTACCTTTGCTCCAGATGGATCTTCTCTTGTTCCAGAATCCTAGCTTCTTTCTCATAAGTTTGGGCCTTAGCATTTGCAGTCTCCAGTCTCTCACCCAACTCTTTGATTTCAAGCTTCAGGAAGGATATTTCAGTATCATAACTCTTCATTTTTGACTCAGCAGCCTGCAAAAGGGACTTCTTACAGTTAAATTGCCGTCCATGCATGTGTGCAAATTGTTACCACCATAAGGTTTTGGTTGATGTTTAATTTCACCCAAAGTGCATGCACACGTGCATTTTTTGCGCCAGGGGGGTTACAATCAGGTGTTCCAAGAAACAAACCTTTAGCTCCATGTTTAAGGTTGTCAAACACTGCTCTGCATGCTCTATCTTCCTATTCTTCTCCTTTATTTCATCTTCCTGCATATCCATTGATATAGAAATTATTAACTTTTCTTCTGGTTATGTTCATTCATTGAAATAAAAGACATGACAATGAGCTTTGTATGTACAAGCACAAATGCCTGTGTCAGAAACAATTACCTTCACAACCAAACGGCCAGAAAATTCTTCCCGCAGTGCATCTTCCCTCAGTTGTGTTTCTTTATTAATTCTTCCTTGCACATTTGACGCTTTCTCTAAAGCGGCTTTTGTCTCTCTTACAGCAATGTCATACTTCCGCTTCCACTCTGCTGCCTCTTCTTCAGCTGACCTGGTTTGTTCATGAGCAGCAGCCAACCTTGCTTCAGCAGCGCTGCTCCGAGACTTGAGAATTGCAATCTCTGAAGCTGCTTGCTCTTCATCAGCTTTCTGCTTTGATAACACCTGATCATGTTTTCTTTTCCAGTTGGATGTTTCTTGCTTGGCAGTATCCAATGTTTTCACCAAGTTAGAACACCTCTCATCCAGTGAACTACGATTACTTTGTAAATCATTTATGCGCCTCATATAATCATCAGCAAGCTTCTTCTTTTCATTAATAGCTTCATCATATCGCTTCATATATTCAGACTTATCTTTCTCACTAGCTTCTAGTTGCTTGTGAAGTAACGCCATTTTATCCTCTATTGAGCGGCATCTCAGCACAAGAGAACTCTTCTCGGATCCAATTTTATCATTTAGCCGTTTTGCAAGGTCAAGTATTGGACCTTCCAAACTGGGGAACAAAAGAGTTTTCCTTTTTCAATAAAAAAAGTGCAGCCTTATAGACAACCAAAAGGGAGAGAAATATACAGACCTTTGTTGTAGGAACATCGCTAATTTCTGCCATTTCCCTGGACCATGACATGATGTTTCATATTCAGATAAAAGACCATCAAGGACCTGCATGACATTCACAAACCAGTTCAATCACAATATAATGCAATAAACCACAACTTGAATCTGGAACATCATTTTTAAGTGCATTTCTAAAAAAGTCCCTCAGGCAGGAGAAATGCAACTCGCCTCATCTCTATGGCAATATTCTTTTTATCCATACATAATAGGGCCCCAATGTAACTAAATAACTTTTTGGCAATGACAAACACATTTACAAGTGCTAATGACAGCTCAAGCATGCATCTATCATAGCTCTTCTAGCTTGGCTTCTTTGGCAAGTTAATCATTGAATATCACAGTAATACTTACAAGCATATGCTAAAATTCCTATTTTGTTTCCCCCAGCTACTCCACATTGACAATTCTCTCAGCAACATCTTAACAAATCAGAAAGTATAATTCCATGAAACCAGTTCATTTAGAGACAAGAACCATCTCAAATAAGTTTCCCAGCGAGTGCTGGCAGGAGGAATTGAGAGACTCATACTGCATCTACCTTGATGGCACAGGCTTGATCACATGGACAAATAATCACATCTGTAGGCCCAAGATCTCAATGACAAAGACTCATCTGGATAGCACATCTCTATATGCACACTGATTTACAGCTATAAGAGTTCTAAAAATTTCAGAAAAGTTGAAAGAGGAAAGAACAAATGAAAAGGATTCATCTACTAACCCAGACCTTGTAATGACCCATTAAAAACTATTGAAAGCAATTTCATTCTCTAATTTTACCAATTATGTCCACCTTTCAAATAAAAACCTTGTTCACCTTGAGGCATCTAACAAACTCAGACATATCATTAGAACTTATAATGAGAGACAGGGAGAAGTAGAGTCCAAGTAACAAAACTTGGATGCCCCGTAGCTTATAATTGATAATACAACTGAAAAAAATGCTTACTTTCACAACGTTATCAACATTGGCATCAGAAGCATGACAGGCTGTTCTCAGTCTCTTTTCCATGTTTTGTATAGTGTTTGAACATCTCAAGTCTGCCTCCATAAATGCATTCCTCTTGTAATCCTGCATCAGAAGCCATATTTAATCCACACGCACGTGCGCAAACACAGAACAAGTAATCCTATACAAAATCTACCTCCTTTTTTATGGAAAAGAATCTACCATCTGCTTTAACCAGAAGGTAACTAGAATCACAACTTTAGTAATTTGGCAACCATATGATCTACACAATTTTAACTATTTTCCCTGCCATCAATTAGATAAAACCCACCAAAACCCCAGGAATTGTCCCAACCCTAGAGCACATGCAAAAGGAAAAAAAGTTCAATAGCTATTTTTCTCTTTGATATATGTTTTAGCTTCTTTGGTCTCTTCGTTGTGTATGACCATGAGGCAATGTTTACATGGTTTCTGTGTAACCTTAATAGTGAAAGTTCAAATTTTAGATTTTACTCTCACTCATCCTAGTGATTCAAAATTCTCTAAGCAAAGCTATCACACTTTTATGTCACCAATTTAGGCATTGTACAGGAAATACACATGCATGCAAAATGGGCACATAAAGAGAAGCTTAATGTCTCATAGGAGCGCTAAAGCTCGTTCCTATAGCAGCATGGCCCTTTTTTGTACATATCCACATAGGTATCTTTGTGGCAAAAAACCACCAACCAGCCACCCAGACACATAAATATCAGCACCATAATGAAGATTATATCTGCCTAGTGGAAATATATAAGAATATAAACATCTACTATAAATGGATTTTAAATGACAAGCTAATAATTTGTAGCATATTTTTTGTAATGTTTAAGAATTTTAGATTATTAGAACAGAGAGAACAATTGAAAATCTAATTAGAAGTTATCAAGTCACCAATAAATATTTCTAGTAATGCGGTTTTGCCTCATATGATATGAATCTTCTAACTGCATTAAGTTTGACCAGTTAACTCTCAGAAACTAAAATAAAATAAAATTATAGAAGTGATTCAAGGCCTACACCTCATGCCCTTGAGTAATCCAACATATAGCCTAAGTTGGTGTTATTTGAAGAAATTGGTTTCTTATGTCCTTTCCATGTTGTTTTGCTTAACTTTCTAAACTTTTTCATCATCTACTCTACACTTTCCAGTTACAAGCAGTTAAGCACCTTTAAAACAAAAGGCTGAATACAATAACCCATCATACAAGGCTAGATTAAATATTTCACTGTAGCATTCTTAATATATTCATTACCTCAAATGCTCTTCTGGAGAATTTTTGGAGAAGCTCTTCATATTTCTTCCTTGCTGAACCAATCCCCACAGCGGCAGCATTAAATGCAGCCAGTGATTTTTTAACAGCTTCTTCATGTGATTCTCTCAAAACAACCTACAGTTGCCAGACTTAGAATATGATAGAAATCACCAAATAGGTAGGGGATGAGCATCACTTACTTCCTCAGTTGGCTTCGAACGGTCAAAACTCGACATATAAATTTCTGTGGCAGCATCATATGCTCGCCTACACTCAGCTTCTTCAACACTCTGAAACACAACATTACTAGAGATGAAGAAAAAAGAAAAAAGAAAATTATCACTGCACCTGCTTTTTGAAAAAAAAAATAAAGAGTTTTTCAAGAGTAAAAGTTATTGTTTATCCCATTTGTCCATTTCATATTAGTTTGTTACAAACAATTTGAATCGTGTATATTTACGTGTGTTCGCGATTCTGCATGTGGATCCAGGATCTATCAGCTAATACAATCTGGTTATTTTTATGAGTTAGAATAAACCAAGATCTTTCTCCCCCCAATAGTTTGATTAAAATTGCACTATCACAAATTCAAACCATATGTTGAATCTGTCTCTTATCATATTCAAATTGTGTTCGATATAAAACCATTGACCTTTTCCTGTTCCAATTCACAACTTCTTGAAGATGACAACAAAGAAGCAAGATCCTTAAGAATATATGAGGCACAAGTATTCTTGAATATTTAAATTCTTAGACCCATTTACCTATATAGATATTGTTTCCATATCTGTAAACAATAATAATATCAGTAAATAATAAGAACCATGGAACTCCTACTCTTTAGAAAATTACATATGTTGGTGCTTTTTCCCACAGCCAACACTTTAGCTGTCACTTCTGCCTCTGTTTTCTGGGACTTGAGATATTAAAAGGAAAGACTATAAACTGAAAGGAGCATGGAAGAAGAAATGGCTGTTTGGTTTCTTTGCAAATTCAGTTGGCTTATGTAAATGCTTATATATTGTTCCAAATTCAACTAGAAATTACCAAATTCTTCACACCAGTTTAGTAATCGAATAATTAAAAAAAAAATCATTACAAACACTTTCATATAAAACATTGTTCAGTACATTGATGGCCTTAGATGTAGCATAATTTATGCTTTCAGAGAATAACTAATAATCCAAGATCATATATAATGATAGAGTTAACAAAATAAAACACTTTTTTTTTCAAATAATATAGGTCCATGCATGAGTAGACAGATTCATCGAAATTGAGTTTTAGATATGTAGAACAAGTAAATCAATCTAATTTCATTTTCCTGGGGAAAACAATTGTCCACCTTGATACTGATACCCAAAAAAAGTAGCATATAGGTTAAAGAAATCTATTGAATATTTGAAGGTTACATGTGGACTATTGCAGTACCCAAATGCTGATTAGAACCAGTTTGTAGAGGAGTACACTGAATGATTGAAGAAAATGTTGGGAGGGATGACTACGAATCCAAGCAGCCATCTGCTATATTAACTTTCTTGATTTCAAAAGCATAAAAGAGTTCCAAGCAGGATGCATACCTGCCATGAGGAAGATATTGTTGGTACTGCACCATTATTGAGAGCCTCTAGATAAGATTCTGTAATACCAACAAGGACTGGGCCTGTCATTACAGTGGTGCCAATTTGCTTGGGCCTTGTTCTCTCGAAAACAAATTTTGTCAATGCATCCAGCCCAGCTCTAAATTCAGGCCTTAGTTTATCCAACTGCATAGGAAACAAGGGCTTAAGTTCACACAGTCCATCAGTAAGAAACATAAGAATGCGTGTGCTCGTGTATGAGGGAAGAAGCATGTATACCACATAAGGTACTAACCGAAATTTGATCCATATGCTGGAGATCATTTTCATTGTTCAAAGGCCGCACAAGAGGGAAGCATTCTCTGTCTGGAAACAGAGCTCGAATTGAGTCCCGAATCTATGACCATTACCAATGCATAATTAGCTCCTCTTAACATAAAAAGAAAAAAAAAATCCAGCACAACTCAGGTAAGATAAGCTAAGAAAAAGGATATCTCAAAAAATCCTGTCCAAATATCTGACAAAATAGAGACTCCTTTGCAAAAGAGTGTGTCACTAAGTTAAACATGCAGTTAGAAAAAAACTAACTTTTACCTCATTTTTAGCAGCTATATCTTTTCCATTTCCCTGAACTGACCTTAGAGCAAGCTCTAGATAGTCACGGGGTGTTATTCTCCTATTATCCTCAACTAAATCCAGATAAAAATCCTGCAAGGTAATCAGGAAAACCATTTTGAGGGTTTTATGTAAAATTAAAAAGTTAATGTTCCAAAACAAAACAGGAAAATAATACCCTTAGAAGCCAAACAAAAATTGGGGAGAACTGCCCGAGTTCAGAAGCTGAACTTCTTCCACCAGAAGCTCTAACACGAATATGTTTTGTCATTTGAGTGACAAGGGAGAGTCGATCAAGTGCTGCTTCATCTATACCACCCATCTAAATAGAAGAGCATAAATAGGAAAATGAATAAAAGTACAGTGAAAAGAGGGAGAGAGGAGACAATATGAACAGTGAAGATTAATCATGAATGTCAGAAATGCATTATAACATGATGAAAAGGATTTTTCAAGAAACATCAACTACAAACAAGCAAGAAACGTTAATAAAAAAAGAACAAGGTCTCAGAATAAGTTTCCCTTACCTGATTGTAAATGAACATACTAGATAGAAGGACAGCTAAGGAGAATATCTGAGTGCTGTATGTTCCCTGTCAAAGAAGAAATTTACTTATGATAGATTAAGTTAACATGCTGACAAAACACAAGAATATGAATAATTGAACAATTACTGCATAATCCAAAAGAGCAGCTGTGTGGGAATATAAAAAGGATATGGTGTAAATTATAAATAGGAAGGAATCACAGAAAACAAATTCTTCAATTAATAAAATTCATTACTAGCCATTTCATCAATTCTTGAACTGCTAAAACATAAAACAAGCACAACAATCATCAGTTCATCTTGATAAGGTAAATGCGCTTACCGTTTGATCATAAGCATCTATTCCTTCACTGTCTAACAGTAAGAGATTGTACTGAGTTCCATCAAGGGCAGTTCTCTTTAACGGTGCACTCCACAACCAAAGTCCTTTTGTACATGGCCGATGAGTGGATGCTACTTGAAATCCACTACTCCTGCCAATAAGCTACAATACACAAGTCCACCTCTTAGTTAATAACTGACACATGAGGTCAGTTGCAGAAATGGAATGCCATAACAAATAACTCTAAAATAAGCTTCAACAAACAAAATTCCAGTAGACATTCATTGATAAATCTACTAGTGTACATATTAGGTAAAGGAAGTGTGCATAACATCTGTCGCAAATACTGCATTTTGTAATTTTGAACTTTTCCACAACCCAAACCCTAACTACATTCCAATTAAATCCCTAAACATATTACAATCCTAAAAGTCCCAATCTTCAACCAACCAGAATCAATTCCCTTACCTGATTCAAAATAAAGCTTTTTCCCTGTCGAGCGCGACCACAGACTGAAACGACACCGATTGGTTCCTTAACAAGCTGGAGAGTAGCCACTGCTTCTGGATCCATCCGAAACTTCCCTTTCTCATCGCAGTAAACAAGTCGGATCGGCCTAGCTGGTCCGGTGACAGGAGGAGCCGACGGAGACGGCGACATGGAGGAAGAAGACGACTGAGAGTAGGATGACTGGGGAGAGGAGTCGGCGCTTCCTCTAAAGAAGCCGAACATCTTGTACGTTTCGGCGGTGAGCCTGTGATGTGCGTTTTGCTTTTGATTTTCTTGCTTTCTTTTCGGTTCTCACTTGTCTGGCAGCGATTGTGGGTTCAAAATTGGAGAGGGAAAGGGTAAGTAAGAAGCGGTGAGAACTAATAAAGGAGGGGGTGAGGCAGTGAGGGAAAACACCTCCACGCTTCTTTTGAGAGTCAGAACGACAGCGTGGAAATAAAGCTAACATCTCGGTCTGGCTATTTATTTATTTATTGTTATTTTTTTATGAGATTTATTTATTGGATTGGATCTTTAGGAACATGTCAATTTACAAATCAATTTTTGTATCCAAAAAAAACATTTACACTCATTAAAATAAGTATATTATAAAAAAATAAAGAAGATATAAAATTTCTGGCCAAACAATGTCAAGAATTATTTGAAAATAAAATTTGTTTTAATCTTTCAAATACTTTTAAGAGCAGAAAACATTATATTTTACAATAAGTATATTATAAAAAATAAAAAAGATATAAAATTTCTGACCAGACAATTTCAAGAATTATTTGAAAATATATTTTTTTTTAATCTTTCAAATACTTTTAGGAACAGAAAACATTATATACTCTAGTTACTCTATAAAAAGGGTTTCGATGACAAAAATGACATATTTAAATCAATTAAGAATTACTTAAGTATTGTAAAATAAAAATCAATGAACTCCTCGGAGGTCTTATAAGACCAAGTAAGTTTTTATGGTCATGTGTTGCCTTATATGTCCCAAATGAAGCAAAAATTTAAAAAAAAAATTTAAAAAACAACAAGATTAGTCATAAACTAGATAGATAGCATGCATGTTGCTCCGTGTCGATTCGCAAAAAATATAAATTATTATAATATCAGTTGGAAGTTAGATTTGTAAATATTTTAATATTCAAGTTAGATTTGATAGCCCGTCAAGTCTAAATGACTTAAATTTAGCGGTCATGGAACCTAATTATTAATAATAATAATAATAATAATAATAATTTTTAATCATACCCTTCAAATCAAATCTATATTTTTTTCACCAGGAATAATATTTTTAAAAAAATTATTAATAATAAAAATAATAATATTAAACATGTCTTACTCAAGTTCATATAGTTTTTTATTTTATCCCTCAAATCAAATCTATGGTTTTTCTTCAATAGTAATAATTGTTTTTCATATTTAATAATAATAATAATAATAATAATAATAATAATAATAATAATAATAATAATAAGACTCGCGTTCATTGGGTATGACATCCCCTTCCAGACCCAAGTAACTTGGGTGTGGCGCCCCTGCCAGGCCTTATCTCCTGATGTGCGGCCTTACCAGACCCAACTTCCTGAGGTCTGATCGCCCAAGACCCAAGTTACTTGGGTCTAACGTCGTAGCCACACCTAAGTAACTTAGGTTTGGAGAATTCCTGGGGTCTAGTTCCTTTACTAATAATAAAATTAATAATATTTATAATAAAAATAATAATATATATAATATTAATAATAATATTAAACTTGCATGACCCAAATATTTATAGTTTTTAATAATCCCTTCAAATCAAATTTATAATTTTTCTTCAATAGTACTAATATTTTTGGAATGAAGGATAAACCGATAAATCCAAGCGTGAAATGAAAAATGACTCTCATAACAAAAGGTATAATGGTATGGTTCAAAAGTTAGATTAAAAATTATAATAATAAAAATTCATTGACTTTTGGGATAAGGCATAGCCAAGGATATTAGTAATGTATGTATGTTGTATTTCAAATTATTTTGATAAAATATAATAGATACAATATGAAAATCATTTATTGTATAATTGTAAAATATCATATTAGTTATTTTGTGTAATATAATTTATGTTAAAAATGGGGTTGTCAGATTGTTGACATGTTATGGATTTGATAACAATTATAATAGTAAAAAGAAATTCTATTAGTAGCAGCGATGACTGTATATGGCCAATGGTTGCCAATTGTTCTATTTAATGTAAACATGACATGAGTTGCTAGGATATTGTTTATGTAAGAAAAAATTTGTTATGATAATTTTAATTCCATTGTAAATGAACTACCAAAGTTATAAATTAATTATGTGCTAGCTATATGAAATTTAGTAACAAATAAACTTGTTGAAGCTTAAATTGTTGTGTAATTATATAAGGTAATCATAGAACAATGATATTAGCATGTTTGACCTGGAATGATATGAAATTATTGGGATGATATCCTAAAGTCAAGCATTTTAAATGACAAAAATGGAGAGATGAAATTTAAAAGAATAACTCTTTCTGTTAGTATTTTGTATTTTTGCAAATAATGTTATTTTTAAGTAGATGATGCAATTGCCTTCTAGGATTAAATGGTTTATTTTGTGATGAATTAAAGACCTTGGATGAAGGATATAAAGAGTAAAATATTGGAAAGGCTGAGATTAGAAGATCTAGTTTATGCATGAATGTGCTTTTAAGCATAATGAAATAAAATGCAAATCTGATTAATATTTTGTTTCATTAATATGATTTGAATACTTGTTGAGTTGAAAATTAAAAGCTAACATAGATAATCAGTTTTGCAGGATACATTACCATTACGATGAAGGCAAGACACGAGTAATTCCTAGTATAAAACAAATTCTTGTGGGTTATTCACAATGTGTATTAAGTTCATTAGACACATCAACCGATAAATTTATTATAATCCAAAGGAGGTAAAAGACTTCATAGATATATCCTACATATATAAAAAATATACCTGTTTATTTTTCAAAAGTGTTATAAAAATTCTGGGTTGTTACATTATGTATCGTGCACATTGGCAGATAACACAATGCCTTTTAATATGATCATTGACCACCAAGGTAGCCAGAAAGTCAGGTTTTAACCCATTTAACAAAGAAAACCTATTTTTAACCCTTTTCTCACAAAGAAAACCTAAAAAAAATCTTAGACACCCTAATAAACCTGTTAATAAGCTAAAATCAATTTTCAATCTCCTAAAAATTGAAAAACTAACTTGATTAAAAAAAAACATCTGAAGGCTTGATCTACCTTTTATGCCAAGATATAGGGTTAAAAACACTATAATGAAACTTTTCTTGCTAAATCAAACTCGTTGACATATAAAGAAGAAGAAGAAGTGTTGTTGGTGGTTAAATTATAGGTAACCAACTAACCTTATATCTCCTCCTATATTTCCCAGACCCTCTTTCTAATCACTTAAAATTTAGGGATTAAAATGTTAACAAAATGATTTTAAAAAAATATGAAAACCTTAAGAAAAAAGGACCAAAAACAAAACAAAAACTTTATGGACTAAAATAAAAGGAAAATGTGCTCCATGCATAATGGAGAAAAAAGGGGTTGAATATTTATTCTAGTTTCAAATTTGATCTTTAAAGTTTTGATTGTTTTGAATCAATAAAATTGAATTTTATTTTACTAAATCAAGCAATAAATCTTCGTATAAACTTATTATTGACATTAAGAGAACTCTATATCAAGCCAACAAAAAAAATCATCAAGTTCAATCATAAATCAACTTAATATTAAAGGATGAGATTGAAAAAAAAAGTAAGTGACTAAAAAAATTTTAATTGATCAAATTTTAAAAAAAAACATAATAGGTAATCATTGCAATCAACAATTGATTATGTTTTCCTTCTATGTTGCATTTTCATTATTTTTTTATATATTATCTCTTTCACCTTGCATTGTCTTATGTGTTTATGATTTCAAACAACATTTACTGGTTTATCAAGCATTAATTTTACAAAACTGAACTGTAATTGTTACTAAAAATAATAATTAAAGGAATGCAATCAAATTTGACAAAAAAAAAATTTAACATGCCACTATGTTATTTCATAGAGTGATAGACATAAAAACTAAGAAGATTAGAAGGAAAAGAGGGAGGAGATGAAAGAAAAGAAGAATGGATAATTGGAGTCACACTGGACTTGGGTCATTGTCAAGCACAACCTCACGAGGAAGCCTCTATCAAGACGATTCCAACAATAACAAGGAAGGCCACTATTGGATCCTGAAGGAAGTTGTTCATTCCACCACAATGCATTGACCTCCTTCACACGCTAACATGTGTGTTACACATGTCATCCACTTCTTCACTTTAGTCCCTAGTTTGGCAAAAAAAAAAAAAAAAGAAAGTTGAATATTTGTTTCAATTTCAAATTCGGTCTTTAAAAATTTAATCATTTCAAATCAATAAAATTATATTTTATTTACCAAATTGAACATTAACCCAGACACCCTGAATGTTTTTTTGACATTGTGAGAACCCAAAACCAAGCTACAGAAACAAATTACCAAGTCCAATACCACATCAATAATATGTGAGAGGATTAAAAAAAAAAGTTGAGTAATAAAAATAGATTGAAAAAAGACCTGAATATTTAGTCCTTGATTTGACAAAAAATAAAGGCTAAACATTTGTTAGTTTCAAATTTAGTCTTTAAAACTTCAATTATTTTGAATCATTAAAATTAAGTTTTATTTTATCAAATTTAGAATTAACCAAACTTTGAATTTTTTTCTCAACATCAAGATAATCAAAACAAATCATTAAATCCAATCTCACATCAACTCAATGTGAAATAATCAAGTTGAAAAAAAGGTCAAGTGATAAAAAAAAAATTGTGCAACATTATTACAATCCACATTATATTGTGTTTATGTGCACAAAAAAATCATTGGCTCTTTTAGTTTCTTTTTAATTTTCCAACTACATGAAACTTGTATTTCTTCAACATTATTTTTATTTCGTAAAATCTACATTTGAATAGAAATACATGAAAAATAAAATTTAATTTTTTACGTAAAAATATTGTCCTTTCTAAACCTTCTCTAATCATTTTCATCAAAGAAAAAAAATATTTAGGATAATTACCAAAATATCCTTTCAGAAAATATTTTTATCTAAAAAAACCCAACAAAATATTTTTGATATCTATTAAATCCAAAAGAAATTCATATATAAGAAGAAAACTCATTTTCTAATATTGAGTTTATTTTATTTTAAAGTCTTATAGATTAAAAAAAAGTCATTGATTTAGATAAAAAAAAATATTTTACAAGATTTTATATTTTATATTTATTTGTAAAATTTATGTGTGTGTGTGTGTGTTAGTTATAAAATATAATTGTATACACCATATAAATATAATATTATTTATACATTTTCTTGTTAAATGTTTTTATTTTAAAATCCATTAGATACTTTTATATTCAAAACACCCTATAATAAGATCTCTCATACAAAAAAAAAAAACCAACTTAAACATTATAGTCAAACTCTAACTATTTTTTA
Organism: Populus deltoides; assembly: GCA_015852605.2. Lineage (NCBI taxonomy): Eukaryota > Viridiplantae > Streptophyta > Magnoliopsida > Malpighiales > Salicaceae > Populus > Populus deltoides. The sequence continues at coordinate 5,632,988 of CM027580.2, forward strand.
ATAATATTTAAAATCCAATAAATATTTTTTATTCAATCTCTAACTAAAATAATACTTTTAATTTTCTTGTTAATAGCGAGAGTAACATTCAAATAAACTTTATAATATTCAAGCTCTAAGTAGTCAAATACTATAAAATACAATTTGGTCTCACTAAATCAGTGTCACGTAATTAAAAATTAAAAACAATGTCATATCATGAAAACAAAACACATACACTCTCTCTCTCTCTCTTCATACCTTTTCTCTCTATTTTTAATATAATATTTCTCTTCAAGTCTCCATCTCTTCCAAAAAGTAGAAATTAAAATATAAACTTCCTTTCTCTCCACCTTTTTCAAAAAAAGAGAAAACAAATTTGAAAAAAAGAACAATAACACAAACTTCTTTAATGTCCATTGAACTTTGAACCTTATAAACACAAATTATCAAGTTATTTAACTAATCTTAGTTAAGAGATTTAAAAAATAACAAAGAAATCAAAGTAAAAAAAAAACGTTTCAATGGTAACTCTCCCTACCTTTAAATCCAACTCCTAATTCATTCTCTTTATTAATAAATAAGAAAACCAATAAAAGTTTACCACTTTGATTCGAATTCTTGGTTTTTCATACTTTATACAAAAACAAAATGCTAAACTACTCAAAACTTATTTTTCTTGGTCAAAGTTTTGTATCTAATTCTAATTCATTGATAGTTATTCCTTCTTTATATGATTTGTCCATCAAATCAAAACACCCATAACATTTTTACATCAACAAAAAGAGTTTGCTGATATAGAGAAAATTGATGGAGAGAAAAAAAATCTATTGAGATAGAGTGTATGTTGAAAGAGATTTTTTTTTAATGATGTTATATTATTTTTAATTTTTCAATAATATGACATTTATTTTAATAGGATCAAAGTATAACTTATAGGATTTGATTAGTTACAACTTAAATACTTACCAGCAAACTAACATTCGTGAAAAGTATAAATCAATATTTAAAACAAAACTTTGATGGTGGCCTGATTAAAAATAATTTTTGAAGCATATTAATAGAAGCAAAATTATATACAAAGAATAAAAATGAGATTTTAGAATCAAATATGCTTGAACACATTTTAAAAATGAGTTAGCAACAACTAAAAGTAACAGTATATGTAGATGAGACTTTTAAAGCCATTATCGATACAAAAGTTCAAAAACTCAAAAATAAGATAAAATAGGGTCAAAAACTCATTTTTGAAGCATATTAACAGAAGCAAAATTATATATAAAGAATAAAAATGAGACTTTAGAATCAAAATATGCTTGAACACATTTTGAAAATGAGTTGGCAACAACTAAGAGTAACAATATATTTAGACGAGACTTTTAAAGCCATCATCGATTCAAAAGTCCAAAAACTCAAAAACAAGACAAAATAGGGTAAAAAAACCCACCAACATGGTTTTAAAATTATATTAGTCTAAAAAAAAGCAAAACTTTATCCTAAATAATACAAACATGCATTGAAATGCTAACAAACAAATATGTGAGATGATGTAGCAACTTAAAACACAACAACAAACAAGCAGTTTCTCCCTTAAAATATAATTGATGATTTGAAGTTGTTTTACTTTTACATATTCAATTTCCGTTGCTAATTTTGCAATTAGATAAGCTATATATATATATATAAAACAAAAACTATCTGTTTATAGTCGTTCATCGTTCATCTGACCTCTCAAATGATTGATCGATTCATAGTGGTTAAGCTAATCGGTCAACCTATTCTTATAAATTTTCAAGTGTTAATCACCTATGCACAAGCGGTCGACTGGTTCATTTGGTATAACCAAATTGTCGATCGGTTTATGTAGAATTTCAGATTTATCAGTTTTAATCCTGGTGAATTCTTAGAACTGTTTTATCAATCATTTTTAAAATTCATGCAAAGTAAAGTGTGTGTATTCATTTTAATTTGTGCTATCAAGTATAATATAAATATTTACATCTAAGCACTAAAATGAACACTTAAAAAACTAAGTCTTTACTTGCTTTGCATCTTAAACTTGTTGATTGATTTTTTCATTTGATACCTTATACTTGTTAATGTAATCTTCATATAAACTTATTTAAACTTAATCTCATCCAAACATATTATTAGTCCATTTCTATTTAATTGTTACTATCAAAATACATAAACTATTAATATGTGACCCAAAGATCAATAATGTGAGCTTCCAAGATGAGCATACATGGGTTGTTATAATAACTGTATGTATGTGAAAACATGGGTTTCATGAAAACTTGAATTCATAAAAATAAAGATTGTTATGACAGCCCAAATATAAGGAATTTAAGGCTATTATGATAGGCTGAATGTGTGAAGACATAGGCTATTATGATAGCCTGGATGTTCATGAATGTAGGATGTTATAACAACCATAAATGTGTATATTAAGGGGACATTATGACAATATGGATGCATGTGAATATAGGCTGCTATGAAAGACATAATAAATATGTGTATTTATGGACTATTATGACAATCATGAATATGTGAGAGTATGGGTTATTATGGCAAAAAAATGCATGTGTTGTCGTGGCATGCACACCGTCGAATGATGAATCTGCTTCTTGGATCAAGGGGTTTTGATATATATTGGGATTAATCATAAAATCATGATTTTGAAGGAGCAACCAGCTAGTATTATGGTCACTAGAAAACCTATTGGAATGCAAGAGTCTAGGTAAGGGGATTAGTTGTGCATGAGGAAGACGCATCACTAGAAACCTATGGTAAGCTACATTGTTGATCAATTGTTTTTCTATGCCATGTTTCTATTCATTAGTTTGTCTAATATTCAAGATAAATCCTCCTCACTAAGAAGATCTTGACTTCATCAAGCTAAAACTTAACAGTTCTAAAGCCCAAATTTCAATGTTGTATTTATTTCTACTTTGTATCTTTAATGCCTAGAGATATACTTTACAAAGTAACTTTATACCCCACATATTAAAGCCTACAGTTAATTCCTAACATTTATCTTTATTAATTCATTTGATAGTAGGAATATGCTTTGCATTATAAAATTAATACCCTAAATATTAATTAAAAAAATGAATTTTTGTTGTATTTTTAAAATTTTGGTCAAATCCTAATAGAGAATCATAAACTAGTTATGGTATAAATTTTTGTTTTTTTTTCAAAGCATGATGAAAATGCAATTATTTTTTTTTGTTTTTGTTTTAAATATGCGTGAAAAACTTTTAGAATCTGGTAGTAAGCACACAAATAAAATATATTTTTGTATTTTTTGAATAAGGATTTTTTTATTTTTGTATATTTTTTTTCAAAATTTTGAAAAAAAGCAAGTACTTTTAATGCCAAAATAATATCTTACAGTGTAAATCTACAACCCCGTTATTAAGCGAAATTGTTGAAAAAACATGCGAGGGACCTATAAATAATTTTAAAATGGTCATTGATTTTTTTTCATAATTTTATTGGAAATTATTTGGAGCTTGTTTGGCAAAACAAGAAAATAAGAGACAAACTAGTGTTAATAGAAAATAGTATGGCATGTTTGCCAAACACGCCCTTATTAAAAAAATCGAGGCATAAAAAATTATCTTAAGGTTGTGTTTGGAAAAGATACCTTGATAACAGAAAAATCGTTTTTTTTCTTCGATAAAAATTAAGCATGCCAAACACGCCCTTATGGTTGGGATGGGCTGAGCCCAGATACATAGGCTAGGCTTCATGGCCCGAGGCTTAAGCCTAGAATAGGAAACAAAACAAATGAAAATCAAACAAGAGGTTTTTGCTCGAAATTCATGAAGAACACAAGGAACACGTTGAAGAACCCAGCAACATGAATCTCGTTTCAGACCATATCTCATAAAATTAAGGGCACTAAGACATGTAAAAACAATATTCAAACAAGATTTTGGGGTTGTATGAACACGATAATCATCCTAATATCATGATTATTTAATTTTTTTATGAAGAATAAAACGAAAGAATCAAAGATCAAATGCCATGATGTTGGTGTTTTTAAACCCTTTGGATCCTAAATTAATGATCAACAAGCTAAAATGCATGTGTAAAAGCCAACAATTGATAAAAAAAAAAGCATGAAAATCAAATTAAGATCTAATAAGACAATGTTTATCCGATGAATATCAACTCAGAAAAATCCAAAATTGCCCAACAATAGTTTAACTCGAAACAAACCTTAAGAAGCTAGAAAATAACCTAAACTTAGCAACCATAGCTTAAGTATACTCAACATAACTTGTTTGATCCATTAAAACAACAAGAAATAAAAAAGCAAAAGCAAAACAGTAAACAAAGTTTATACTATCTACAACAACCAAAAACACATTTCAACATTGTTCCGTCGGGTATTTTTTACATTCTTAACCATAAACAACATGCATTTGACTTAAGCAAACCTAGTTAGCCACTAACAATGATCTAATATAAAAAAAAATATTTGTTAACATATTCTACCTTAAAACTTTATTAAACATCTTGAACAATTAAAACATGCTAAAATGTGTCTCAAATTGCCATGTGACACTCCAATAAACAATTTTAAACATCAAACCAAGCCTTAAACAAAACATACATATACTAAATCATATTATAACTAAGCATCTAAAAAAGAATCAAATAAAACACCAATTGCATCAAAACTAACAAGTAGTTAAAAGGGGAATGCATAATGAATATTTAATAAGCAGAAAGAAAAGGGAGGGGTATGCTTATTGAGTTTCACGCCCTTCTCAAAGTTGGAAACATACTTGTATAGAAAATATCTTTTACTTAGAGATTTCTAAACCAACTTTAGACTTCTAATAGTGTATTATGAAAGGTTTTATGTTGTTTTTCTTGGTTGGTTAATGGTTTGGCTAAGGGTTTTCGTGTTTGGTATGGTATGTGTTTTCCAGGTTTCTCCTCCCCTTCAATAACCTTTGGTAATGGTTTTTAAAGGGTAATGAGAATCATCTAGAGGCCATAAGCTAGATAATCCTCACCCTTTGATGTTGAAGAATGAATCTCATCCATCCATTGAGGTTGAGGATTAACCTTTGCAACATTTGAGAGTTGACAAAGGGAGTACATTGGTTGGTTTTTTTTAGTTTCTAGCAAACACGGCTAGTTGGGGTATGGGTTTTAACCTCTTATAGCAATGCCTTCAGGGCTGTAAAAAAGCTTTTGTTTTGTTTGGGTAGAAGTACAAAATGCAGGGTGTGAACGGTTATGTTTCTTGTTTTGTTTGGGGGAAGAGATGAGGGAGAAATGAGCTCTGCAAGGTGGTGGCAAAACTAAGCTTTTTTTCAGGACTTTTGGAGAAGAAGACTAATAGTGGCCAGATTTCTTAAAAGATGAAGGGTTAACAACTTCACTTAATCTATTAGAAATTCAGTGTCATTTAATTTAGATGCATCAATTTTTTATCTGATTTAATTAAGATTAAGTTCGGGGATAGGTGTGGGTTATACGTGCCCTATCACTCAACCCCTTTTAACTTTTTATTTTTTATTTTTATATGTAATATTATTTTTTTAATGTAATGTGTAAATTTTTATTTTATGATTCATAAAATATTTTTATAATCTTCTGAATATACTTAAGTAGAGTCTATTTTATAATTTATAAATAAATTTTGTTTTTATTTTGTGGTTATTTTATGTATAACCTAAGAAAAAGTCTCCCGTCTCGGGTCGTCGTCGGCTGGGGATATGTCCGTCACTACACTATTAAATAAAGAGATGTTTTCGTCCGGCAGTCTAGGAACTCGGGTCGGGATCACAAAACCGCAACCCATCGCCGCCAGTGACAAAGAAGAGAAAACAAGGCAACGAATTTTTTTATTTCTAGGGGAAAAGGTCCACACCAGTATATCTTGTGTAGCACAATACATAGTTTACCTACCATTAATTATTACAACCTCAATTTCCTCAAAATCAGCAATATATTGACGACCATGAACAGGGTCTGCTAAGCTAGAGGCGAAGAGTCATCATCTGGAGCTTTCCTCTTTCCTGATACTTCACAATGCTACTGGATCGCTGAATCCTTTTTATTCATGGATCAACAAATAAAGAACATTTCACATTCTTCAGCGCATGAACAAGTCCTAATGCTTTTTTGAACAATATATCTAAGTTTTGAATCTATAGTGTTTCCTTGAATGTGTCGAGTTCATAATAATTTCTGGGTGGTTTTGAGTGTTGGTATGGTTCTCATCGGCTTCCACTCCGAATTTACGTGCCTTAAATGGAGTTTGAAACACTGATAACATTAATTTTTTTTTTCCTGTGAATAAGATTCCTTTGAAACATATCGAACTTCCCATGCAAAAGATACATGAAATGGATTAATTTATGCAGATGAATTTACCTGCATTATTACCATCCCTAAATAATAACGTTGGTTAATTTATACGAGTTTTTGGTGTCAACGACTCACAGAGAGGAATTCAAAAAAAAAAAAAAACAGTGATATACCATTTATTTATAGCTTTTACTGTACATGAATATCATTCATGTTATTTTCACGTTGAAAAAACAATGATAATCATCCCTGAAATCTTTAATCATGGGTAAGCGTACAGATCTGAATTTAACAATAAGAGAAGATTTCCTGTGGATTGCAGGTGTAGTAGACATATGTTGATCATTTGAAGAAAAAATAGTTTCAAGGTAAGTGACAATTTGTTTATATGGTACCTAATTACCGAGTCTATTGTATATATATCTATACAGTTTATATATTGAACGGAAAAATTATCTCAACTTTTCTTTTGTGAAACTATTAATCATCTTGTTGTGCCGGGAAGATTTAGCAATAGAAAAGAAATTACCTTGACATTAAAAAAAAGTACAAAGCAGACATGATCCACTTAGCATAAATCCATAGCATTCTAATTCCAAACAATACTAGTATTTATTATACAAGTGGTTTCACCTAGAGAGAGAGAGCTACACAGATAGATATATAATATTGATCACCATGGCCACGAGCCTTGGATGATAAATTTATTTCAAGAGCCCTGAAAGCTCTGCTGAGATGAGGCTGAAAGAGTAGGAGAAGAAACTTCAAAAATGCATTCATTTTCTGCTTTATTTGAAGAGAATATGTGCAGCCTCTTTTTTGGTGGTGAAGGAAGCTCGTCGAAGATGTATGCATTTTCTGCGTTATTTGAAGAGGATACATGAAGCCTCTTCTTTGGAGTTGTTGGCACTAGTTCTTCCAGAGCTCCAATGGAGAGTATCTTCTTGATATATTCAAGTTTCTCTTTGACAGTGGAAACCATTGTTGGATGAGAACTTGAATCCGAACCTGAGATTGTGTATTCTGGAGATACTTCTTGGAACTCCACTTGTCCTTGCTCAGCTGCCTCTTCACTTTCTGCAGGAGCCATAAGACATGGCTGAAGATCATAATAATAGTCTTTAAGGGTATTGCCCTTCTTGAATATTTCTTGACCTTGTAAGCACCTCAAGCTAGTAAATGGAGAGAAGCTGCTAAAATTCCTGCAATGATCGTCTCCATTTTGTGGTCGAGTTTTGCTTTTCTGGCGAACCCGGCATAAAACCCAATCATCCAACTAGGATAAATATAGAAGAAGACTCCACAGTCAGTCGAAGAGGGTTTTGTTATAAAAGCGAATAATTTTAAAATACGGATGAATAACTGAACTCATTGGATTCAACTTTCAATGAACAGCAGCACCACGGAAGGTAAGAAATGACTGGTAAATAGGCTTCTACATTTCGATGGTAATGGAGTAATCTTGTTGCCATTTTTAGGATAGGAAAATCAATTTCCATTTCTCATAATGAGCTAGACCTTTTCAGGGATCAATCTTACTTAGTTCTTTAACTTAGGCCTTTCAGCTTTTGTTCATTAACCAGTTCCTTATTTTCTTTGGATGACTTTGTCCGAAAAGAAGGTAGTTGACTAGTTCAACGATACAATTACATGACTACTTCTTCGGTTTATCAAGAATATATATAGAACTTAATTACTAAAATGGTTAGTTTGATGTTTATTCTTCTTTAATTAAAAATTTCCCTCGTGAAACAAGAAGTTTCATCTTACGTAGAAGCAGATATATTATACTGTTCCATGTACGTTTGTATGATACTGTTTCTACATCGTACTCTCACGATCAACATATCTCTGTTTCTTTTTACAGGCTTTTATCGAGAAGAACAGCTTAAAAGACTTACTCGCATCGATCCCCTGAGCCTATGCTGATGGTGGGTGTCATCAAGAAGGCGGTACTCAAGCATCAACCAACTTGTTTTTATGCCTTTTGGAGGCCGGCCCTTGTAAAAAACAAGAGCTTTCTTCACCCCAAGGCACTGTGATCCATTGGAGGTGAGGATTGGCTTGTCGGTTCCGGTTGCTTTCCAGTAACCTGATCCAGCTGCCCTGTTTGGACGAGCACCATTGGGGTATTTCCTGTCTCTTGGGCTAAAGAAAAACCACTCGCTCTCCCCAAACAAGGTTTTTCCTGCACAGGTAAGCAGAACAACAATGGCAAAGAGAATGATGCTTCAAGATATCCCAAACTAGGATATCAGAAAAGCAATTTTTTTTGTACCAAAGCAGCAAGAAAATCCAAATCTTTCCATTGAAATTATGAACAATACCCTACTTGAAAGACATGAAAACATATTTTCGTTGAGAAGAATGAATTAAGCACCTGGAAGTTCCCATGGATTGAATTTGTAGATATCCACGTCCGCTATTATAACGACTTCCAGATTCGAAGATGAGACTTTCTTTCTCAGATAATGAATGATAAGCTCCTGGTCTGTTGGATGAAACCTGAACCCTGGAAGGAGTTCAGGACTGCACATGGTCCTTCTATTCATTGAGATAGCATAGGACGCTTGAAGCTCCTCTTTTTTTAGTGATAATGGATTATCTTGGAATCATCATTCCAACAACAATTGTTGTTATATGATTGTTGGTTTTTGAAGTCTTTTCTGTTTGGTAATTCACTTCATATCTTCTTCTTTTTTTACTAGTAATTAATTATATGATGCACTGCATATGGAATTTTTTTTTATGGACAAAAAAAATAATATCATAATAATATCAGTAAATTACAGTGAAATTTACCGATAGAATATGATGTCTATACTTCCATCGATATTCATCGATGTTCTTCGATGAAAACATTTTCGTTGGTGAATACTAAGAATTACAAGTTGAAATTAAGGAATAAAAAAAAAATAGACCGGTATCCCCTCATTATTTCTGTTGCAAAATATGACATGTCAATATTACAGATGAAATTATTGATGAAAACTAATTGTCATTAATTTTTGTCGATAATATTTAAGTTATAATTTGTCAAACAACCCCCCCTTTCCCCCTCCCTCATTCCTTCTTTTTTCTTTTTTTCTTGTAGAAAACAACACCATTCCCCCCTTATTTTGTCACAAATCAAGTTTTCATCATCACAAATCTGGTCACCCTAACAATTAGTTTGTTAGTATCCCTGTTCTGATTCAATTTATTTTTTAAGATTTGTCACAATAAGTAAGCAAACCAATCCATTTTTTTTTGTAACCTATTTTTCTTATGCTAAGTTTTTGGTATTTTTATGTAGTATATGTAGTTTGTTTATATGTTTACTTATTTTATAGCTTATTTTACAAAAATAATTCATGAAAAAATACTTGTGTTGGTTCGCATACGGAGAACTTTGTGTTTTTTATGAGACCATGGCAAAAGGATGGTTGAGTTAACTTCTAACTCTATCAATGTTCATAGAATTGTAGATGATGATGATGATGATAATAATAATAATAATAATAATAATAATAATAATAATAATAATCGTTATATGAGTATGATTATAAATGCAATGGGAATGAATCAGGGTTATGTAAGTGAATGTTCAATTGTAAATGAAGAATCAAATGTAGGTGCAATTAGGTTTTTTGAAGTTTTAAAAGATTCCGACAAACTATTATGAGGTGGATACACAAATCACAATGAATTATCGATCGTTGCATAAATGTTTACTATCAAGTCAGATCATAGGCTGAGTGAGGCTAGTTACGATAGAATCATCGAATGGATGAGAAACATTTTACCTGAATGAAATAAGCTAAAAAATAACTTTTGTGATGTTAAATCCATGATGAAACCCTTTGGCCTAGGATATTAAAAAATTAACATGTGTTCAAACTTCTACATGTTGTACTACCATGAAAATACAGATTTGACTGAGTGCAGAACCTGTGGGTATGCTTGGTATAAACCCAAAACTAGTAGGGAAATGACTCTTGTCGCACATAAAAAACTAAGATACTTCTCAATTACTCCTAGATTGCAAATGTTTTTATGTCTCCAAAGACTGTTGAGCATATAACATGGCATCATTCACATGGTATAGTGTATGGAGTCATGGTGCACCATTCTAATTGTGAAGCCTAAAAATAGTTTAATAGGTTGCATCTTCAGTTTTCAATGAAACCATAGAACGTACATATTAGGTTATGTAATAATAGATTCAATCTATTCGAATCACTTGCTTTACCTTATTCTTGTTGGTCGATGACACTTACAGTTTACAACTTGCCACCAGAGATGTGTATGAGACCAGAATTCATGTTTTTATTTATGGTTATACCCGGTCGTAATAGTCCGGGTTGGAATATTGATGTTTATCTTTGACATTTGATTGATGAGTTGAATTAGTACTGGTCATTTAGAACTTTGACTTATATATAATGTCTCAAAAAAATATAATTTTCAGATGTAGACAACTTTAATGTGGACTATAAATGATTTTTCTATATATGCGTTAGTTCTTGGTTGAAGCACATATGAAAAATTATTTTTCTCTTAATTAGGTTGCATGATTTTTGGTCTAAGACCCATAAAAAATCAAAGAAATATATATATATATATATATATATATATATATATATATATAAAATAAAGGTTTCTAAGCTGAGAAGACGTGGCCTTATAAAGGGATTTTATACTTTCATGTGTCTCGGAGGGTATCAGAGCTTTTCTGGTTTGGGAGTGACCATAACCTCTTCTTCTCTATCTTCACCTCCTCCCTCTTCCCTTCTAACTTCTTCTTCCCCCTTCCTCTTCCATTCGCCAGTCTACATCTACCAAACTTGACTATCTCTATGAGGTCAGCCTTTTAGATGATACCCAAAAAATCTCTGAAACAGACCTTCTTCTTGTCAATCCTTACCATGCTTTTGCCAAAAAAATCTCCTTCTGTTATCCGCAGTATTAAAACTCTCATCAAACAACCTTCTCGTGTGGCCAAAGAATATGTTCAAGCCTTCTTTTTTGACCAACATAAAATTCCTGCTACTTCTCGAGAACAATTTGTTACTCTTGAAATTCTATCCGAATTTCCTGGCCAATGGATTTCCCAAGGATATACCCATATTCATTTTGGTGCCATCCGACTAGCCTTGTCTTATCATGGCCGAAAAGGTTTACCTGTTGCAGCAAGATTAGCTTTTCTAGATACTAGATATCTAGAGTATCAACATGCATGCATTGGATCTCTTGAAACCACGCTCAATTATGGCACAGTGGCTGTCACTTTCTATCCCAACTTCAATATGGCTTTGGATGATCCTCAACTTCATCACTTTTTGAAAGTCCAACTATAGATCACTGGTGCTGATCAAGTTTTGGACACCTATCAAGCCACTCTTTATTATCAAATGGCTTACCGGGTCTAAAATCATGCCTTTGATTTAGTACTCCCTGTAACCAATGATGCTTTGCTTATTACTGTTGATACCAATCAAAGAGCCACCTGTACTCATGTCCCGCGCCAAATCTCGAAAGAGGACTTATAAAAGCTACTCCCCTTTTCTTGGATTACCAATTATGAAAAGCTGCATCAAAGCTCTGTCCCTATCCAATCCACAGAACTCGAGTTCACCAAAAAGGCCGATGGTACTGTTGAAATCATCTTTAAAAAAGGAGAATCTTCTACTTCTCCACTAGGAATCTTTTCCTCCTCCATCTCAATGGTGCAACCAGCTACCGATACTCTACCAATACCTGTAGAGTCATTCTCTACCAACGGTCTCCCCGTCTATTCTTTTGCTCAGGATAATCATGTTTTTTGGGACACTTGTAATTGTGACGATTGTTGTAGTCTAGATATGGAAGCTGAATCCCCTAAGCAAAAAATAAAATCTTTCGGTAAGAAGCTGAAAGCCAGATACAATCAAGGAGACAGAACAGTTGACACTTTGGGACAACCTTCTGGAAAATTTGACTATCTTATCAAATATACTCCTCTCTCTTGGGCCTCTCCAGAACACATCCCCACAACCTCCATGTATCAACCTACAAGACCCTATGATGATGATGATTTCCCTGCTTTACAAGAACAGGTAAAAGATAGGGTCTGTACTTTTCCCCAAGTTCACAACCCTCAAGGCGTAGATGTTGATGGCCGCCCTAAACAAGTCACCCAAGCGGAAGCAGTTCTCAATTGTCAAAGTCAAAATGCCATTGCTTAAAATTCTGTTCTTCATAGAATCGAATCTAAGGTTGACTTGGTTCAGACTAATCTGAAAAAGATGACTGTCTCTGTTGATTCTCGAATTCTTCATCCTGAACAATTATGTGTTGAAATTCAACAAAGGATCTCCACCATCTATGAGTATTTACTTCTTCAAGCTTCTAATGGCAGACATGTCGACCTTTAGAAGGAACACAAGATTCAGTCTCTCAAAATACAACTCAAGTCTCTTCAGGCTGAATTAGTCAAATCCAAATCTAAGCGTTTACCATTTCCTGAACCTCCACAAACTCGGATGACCTCCTATTATCCAGACCCTTATTGGGCTAAACATTCGCCTTCCTATAACCCCCAACCTCCACCTACCACACCTTAACTATTCAAAAACCCAGAAACTGAAAAACTTTTCAAACCTCTCTCCAAAAGAGATAAAGGGAAAACCTACGTACCCACCACTTCCAAAAAACCCAGCTCACCAATTCCCCATCATCTCTTTATCATTTGATTCTTTTGAATCTAAAAAGCATGACACTGATGATCCGTTCCAAGACTCTCGGGACCCTTATTAACTTATGATACAGTCAAACCACCCTTCCAACCCTATCCAGTCTTTTCTTACCACTTATTCCCAACAGACTATTTCTAAAATCCTTACCCATGAACCCCTTACTAATACATCTGAAGAAGAGACTCCTGATGATGAAACTCTGGTAACTTCTAAAAACTCTTTTACTGAAGAAGATTCTTCTGACACTTGTTCTATGTTACCATTACTGATGGTTGATCCACCTCCAGCACAGACATCAAATCCTCAATCATCACGGACTCTGCAAGAGCCTCATCCGACCTCTACCACAAGAGTTAGTGTGGATGAACCAATTAGTAGTGATGAAGAGGTAAATCTCAATCCTCGCCATTATCATCCCCATACCCATTCTCAAGGTACCGGTGGTTATTTTACTCTGGATGATATCCCACAAGTAAAATGATGAGATAGAATCCTTGAATTTCATTCATGGCTAACTAGCTATATGCTCAAGGACAGCGCAACCCTCGAGGATGCATTACAACAGTTCTCTGCAAAGTTCTCTGGAACTTTATGGGACTGGTTCCATGTTTTAGGTGATTACAGACAAATGCAATTTGTGAACAGTGCATCTCTTTCTGAAGCTTTGGGCTGGCTTCATTATGAATTTCTTGGCAAAGCTTTAAATGACAAAGAAATAGTACGATATGAGTACTTTAAAATGAAGTGTTGTTCCTATTTGTGATCTAATCTTGAAAGGCATTTTAAAAAAATGTGCAGATGCTACCATATTCTCTCTGGTCCCGATGATCCAAGCCTCAAACATGCCTTTTTGGAATCCATACCTAGAGATCTGGCTAATGAGACTTTCATATTATTCAAAACCAGAAAAGAAGTTATTGATAACCAATCTCTTGGCACCATCTTTCATCAGGTGTTGGAAGCACTCAACAAAATATGTGATCAACACAAATATTTTACCAAGATATTACAACTTGACAAAAATATGCTTTGTGCTTGCAAACGATCAGATTTGCTGATTAAATGCTCAGACAATACTAATTGCAATTGTTTCGTGAAAAAGAAGAAGCATTTCAAGAAAATCCACGAAACTTCTTTCAATGGTCGCCAGAAGAAATGGAAGTTCTTAAGATGCCGCCACACTAGACGCCCTAAGCACTTCACTCCCAGCTCTAACAGATGCTTCATCTGCAAGCGCAAAGGTCACTTTGCAAGAACCTGTCCTCAAAAGAAGGCCCAGTCGTTGAAGTTAATTGATTTTCTGGCCCAAAATACAAAGTTCAATCCTGATGATGATGAAGTTAAATCCTTATTCTCACTCACGGATGAAATCACTCCTGATACCATAGCTGCTGTAGCAGATGAAAGTTCTGATGATGAGATCTATGAACTTTACCAAGCCCAACCTACCATTTCTCCTTCACATCCAATACCCCTAGCCCCTGTTACCATTTTTACCTCCAAATATGCTAAGCCCATCAAAGCCATAGCCTTATTTGACACATGAGCCTATAGAACCATTCTTAACCTAATAGTTCTTCCCCCTCATTGTTGGGTCACCCATAAAGAATACTTTCGAGCTGTCGATAATCAAGTCTTTTGCACCCAATTCAAAACTAAAAAGCCTATTACCATACAAATCCTGCCCAATGTTATGTCAAAACCCATGTCCTTGGTTCTCCTTTACTTGGCAAAGACTTAGTCATTGGGTTTGATGTTTATTTCAAATCCAAGTTTAGAATTCTTCCTCATGGTATTTAGTATAAATCCCATTTCCTTTCATACACCATTATCCCTTCACTCTATGAAATCCAACCCTCTTCCACAGAGAACATTGCCCTCCTTAAAGCCCAAATTATCCAACACTCATGTTCAAACTCTCATCAAGACTTTCTTGCTAAATGTTCTCATCCATTATGGCAAAATCCATAGTTTTTTTATTAAACTTCCTTTCAAGCTTAATGAAGACATCAATCCCACGAAAGCTAGTAATTCAAGAATGAATCCTGAACACAAGATACTAGCTCAAGAGGAATGTGCCCGATTCTGCCCAAGGTTTAATTGAACCTCTGCGACTTTTAATGGTCCTGTGAAGCCTTTTATGTTAATAAAAGGTTTGAACAAAAACGAGGCAAACTCCAGCTGGTCATCAATTACCAACCCTTGAACCATTTCCTCCAAGATGATAAGTTCCCTTTACCCAACACAATGACATTATTCTCATGCCTTCACAATGCCAAATTTTTCTCCAAGTTTGATCTCAAGGCAGGTTTTTGGCAACTGGGTATTCATCCTGAAGACCGATACAAAACAGGTTTCTGCATACCCGATCATCATTATCAATGGAAAGTCATGCCTTTTGGTCTCAAGGTGGCACCCTCATTATTTCAAAAGGCAATGATTAAAGTATTTGAACCTATGCTTCAATCAGCTTTAATCTATATTGATGATGTGTTACTTTTCTCCAAAGATGAGGACTCGCATACTCCTTTGTTAAAGCAATTTGCAGAGATTGTTCACCACCATGGGATCATGCTTTCTGAAAGCAAGATGCTCATCTGCCAAAAGGAAATCGAATTTCTTGGCATGGTCTTTACAGATGGTGCTTCTACACCTGACACTCATATAACTGAAGAACTCCAAAAGTTTCCGTACGACCCCCTAACGAGAAAGCAAATTCAACAGTTTTTGGGCATTGTCCAATATCTCAGAAATTTTATCCCTCGAGTTGCACAAATGACAAGACCACTCTAACTTATGCTCAAGAAAGATGCAAACTCTTGGACATAAAAGCAGACTCAGGCTGTCAGAAAATTAAAAACAGCCACACAAAATCTGCCTACTTTAGTCATTCCATCCACAGGCCAGCGCATACTCCAAACCGATGCCAGTGACAAGTACTGGAGTGCTGTCCTTCTCGAGGACAAAAATGGCCACCGACGCATATGTGGATACAAAAGTGGGTCATTCAAGGAGTTAGAAACCCACTACCACTCCACTTTCAAGGAAATCTTAGCTGTAAAGTATAGCATCCAAAAATTTGAGTTCCATCTGGCAGCTTATCACTTTACAGTTGTCATGGACTGTTCCTCTTTTCCAAAAATGCTACAGTTCAAACTTAAGATGCTTCCTCATCCCCAGCTTCTGAGATTAGTAGAGTGGTTTTCCAAGTACACCTTCACCGTCGAGCATATAAAAGGCATCAAGAACTTGATCCCAGACATGCTCACCAGACCACCCAAAACACAAACACTACTCCTTCCCCTGATTCTTATGGCTTTCTCTTCCAACCTACCTCCACCCGACCAAAACTTCCCTACCGATGACCTACCCCCTCTCGCTCAAGAAATGGTTCTTAACCACACTCTTAACCTGCAGGCCAAGGACAAACTGTTTAGCCTCCAAGACTACCTTCTTCTTAACTATGATATGTCAGCCTTTGTTTTCAAAGCTTAGGCATCCATCCTAAATATCCTTTCATTCATCTTTTCACTTTCAAACCCTCTGGATTGTTCCCCAAAGAACTCTACTTCTTCTTATGGTATTTTTGTCACTTGTACCATATTGCCATCGAGTTTCCCACTGATTGCTTTCTTTCCAGCCTTCTTAGGATTTCTTGGCCAGCAAACTCTTGGTACTATACTTTGAAGTTCCTCACTTGGTTCCATAACCCCACACAATGGATCTCCCTTCTCCAACACGAAAAATCCAAATGGCCCCATCCACAACCTTGCTGGATTGAAGTACGTCGTAGTGCATCTCAAAATAAGTCTGTTAAGCAGGCTTTTGCCTATTTGTTCTCTATTTTCATATTCCATAGGCCTTTCAAAGCTTCAACAGACAATCTGGTTATGAGTTTTTCACAGGCTACCATCTACAAAACTCATCCATACTCCCTTTATGAACACCCCATAGAAAACCTCTCGGAACTCAGGACCTTGCAAAAAACAGTGTGCTTAAAGAACAACATTATTCCAGATGAAATCTGGCCTAAAAGAACAGATCTTGATGAAGAAATTGACTATGATTTGTATGATCCTCAATATTCTGCTCATCTCTATGACCTGCAAATGCAATACAAAAACAAAAAACTCAAGTAGATAATTTTGGGCATCCTAACGCTTCTGGAACCATATGAGATGAAAATCGTTGCCGATGATGACTATGTGTTGGCCCTACAAGTCCAAACTACTCGAGATCAGAATAACCCATCAGATCAAAATCTCTCTCCAGATCATGAACCTATTGTCGGTTGATATTCCGATTAGCTTGTCGTTTGTATCATAAGAGTGTATTATTAAGTGTGTTTCAGTGCTTTCTGATGTAATCAGTGATGTAAGCAAATTAAGTGTGTTTCAGTATGATGTAATGAGTGATGTAAGCAAAAGCCTCAAATGTAGTATATATAGAGGTTGTTTGTAATGTTGAAAGGCAGAACCTTGAGAAGGTAGACCTCGAAAGAGAAGCCTCTTAAATAAAAAACTTTTTTTTTCTAATTCTCTGTTTTTTAAGCTCTTTTTTCTATTTACATTCAAAAATCAAAAGCTTTTGATCATTCAATAAGACATAACAACAGTGAGTAGCTGTTGAGTGTTAAAAAATAACCGTGTTAAGCCACTCTATCGAATATATAACTAACAATTGTGGTAACAATTTTTATTTTAGAACGTGATCGTTCACTATTTACCTATTCCTTCTTATGTTAGGATAAGGCAAAGCTTTGGTTTCATCGATATACAATTAATTATTTGACTTGTACTTGCAAACAGAATCTCTTGATAAATTTTGTAATCACAACTAGCTTGTACGCTAGTAGTGCTCATTGGCTGCGTGGTGATCAGCTGGTACCTACGTACATTTTGGGATTTAATAAATTAAAAGATTAGATAATGGTTTTGTAATTTGCTTCGCTGTTTCCATTTAATATTTTTTTCTCATAAATTTGACTCTCCTGAGTGTTGCATATCTTTTCACTTCTTTTTTAGCTAATCCAAATTGGCTGTTTTTTGGACGCTCAATTTAGAAGGACTTTTCCCATTTCAAGTAAAATCGTATCAGAACTCTCAGGACTCTGAAAGCTATGTTTGTCATGGCAGCTTGAAGCCCCAGGGATCATTATAACTCGGTTAATTTTTTAAAACCTTGAAGTTAATTACTATACAAATTATACAAATTTTTGATAAATCTGAGACTTACAACATTTAAACTGATAATTTCTAAAGTATAAATTCCAAACTTTAGCTAAATTACTTTTGATTGGATGGTCGGCAGGTGTTATGGATTACACGTTAACTGAAGCTATTTTGGATTTTGTTTTTGTATGGGAACTGTTATGGTCACCTTCTATAGCTGTGCTATATTTGTGTATGTACATTTTCAACACTGCAGGGTATTATACAATTCATGTAAGTATCATTCTGAACAGATTATGCGGGCATCTTGCCCAGAAACTTTGAGATGAGAACAAAAACAATGAGCTTGGACCACAAACAACCAGCAACTAGAATTATGTTGAAAATCATGATTCCGGCAGCACAAGGGATCTGTACTGATATGCCTCAATTTTTCTGTTTGTTTTCTCTTCGTCCTTGTTACTTCTGTAAGCTCTAAATGGTAAATTACATAGACCTTCAATGAAGCTTGGTTTAAATGGGAATTTCTGTGCAGATTGATGGACTTGTCAAACTAGGGGCCATCATATCAACCCGGTACGTACAGTCTGAAGAGATCCGCCAGAGGACGTAATTCATTACAGCCTCCAACTCATAGTTGTGAGTGTAAAATGTTGAAATATTAGTTTTTGAAGAAAACACTGGTACTAGAAGAGACAGAAAACGAATCACAATTCACATCACCAGAATCTGAGACAAATCATAGATTATGCTATATTTGTGGCAAGGTCTTCGGAAAATTGGAACCTCAGGCGGCACCGAATATTGCTGTTCACATTATGATCCGAGAGGAACGATAAGTTTTTACTGAAGAGTACAAGAATGAGATTTGAGAAGATATAATCAAAGAATAAATGATCCTGTCTCACTTGTTATGTGGGATCTCTATGCATATCTTCCTGCATGTCGCTTTTCTTTTTATATAACATGCTACCTTGTTATCAAACATGCATGTCACCTTGTTATCTAGCAGAACATCGATATTCGAGAGCATCAACTCATTAACAGGTCAACGTTCAGAGTCTAGTTCAACCTGCAATGCAATTTACTGGAAAATTTGGAGTCTTACGCATATAGTGAATCGCAATGCATGATAGTTTATATTAACAAGGTTAATGCCAACAAATGTCGACCAAACGATGCCATGCATGGAAAAGCACTTTGATGGAATTGATGGATTTCTCTTAGTATTTTTTTTTTAAATGTAATGTATTGATACTAAAATCTCAAAATGAAAATTACAAGTGCTTGAAAATATTACAAAGATTGAAATGTATATTATTAACTCTTGTCACAGATCGATGTACTTTAAGCTTGTGACATATTAGAAGTTCATTGCCTTTAAGAATTACACGATACCTTTCACCTCTTTTTTTTTTTGTATTTTCATAAAAGCAACTTAATAAATAAAATGTATTGGTGCGCTGTATGTTTGGTTTGTCATTTAATCCGTAATTATTTTTGATATTGTAATAATAATTATTTTTTAAAATATTTTTCATTTAAAAATAAATCAATAACCTTTTTTAGCAATATTTGTTAAAGTTGTCATGCCTCAGGTCTGACCAAGTCGTCTGAGTGAAGGAGATATGGAGTGCAGTTAAACAACATTTAAAATTAAAGGTGTGTGCAACATCAAGTTGGACGTATTGTGTTCTCTACGTAAAAAAAATGTATATTATTTTTTATATCTATTTACATTACTTATGTAAATTACTTATTATAAACAGATCTACAAACTATTTTTTATTTAATTAAATTATTAATTGTCTTCACCCAATATGAGCATGGATTTGTTTATATATTCTTGCATTCATTTGTCGACTTGGAAAAATATATTAGCTAAGTATATTTTCGTAACTTTTTTTCTTCGTTAGGGACCATGCATTAGAAATCTCGGTTGCTTGCACAACCGTTATTTCTGCTTGCTTTCTTCTTTTATATATATATATATATATATTCGTGAAAAGGTGAAAGAAAGATGTATATTGATTGAATGAATATTACAGACCTTAGGTCATGTATTTGTACAGCAAAAGTATTCCTATAAGTTAGGAATAAGAAACTACATTACAGGAAATTAAGCTATAAGATAGAAAATATAACAGGAAGATAATATGTACTGATTATCTATTTCTATATAAAGATAATGTTAATGTTTATCTTGCTAACACTCCCCCTCAAGTTGGAGAGTGAATATCTTGGACTCCTAACTTGCGAATCATAGAAACAAAATTCTTCTTTCCCAAAGACTTGGTCAAGATATCTGCCAGCTGATGTGCAGAATTCACATATCTTGTGATCACTGAACCGTCTTGAATCTTGTCTCTAATGAAGTGGCAATCCATCTCAATGTGTCTAGTCCGCTAATGAAAAACTGGGTTGGCTGTTATGTGCAAGGCAGCCTTGTTGTCGCAAAACAATAGAGTTGCTTTATGATGTATTAGACCCAAGTCTTTCAATAGTTGACGTAGCCATGTCAACTCACAGCAGGCTCTTGTCATTGCGCGATATTCGACCTCCCGGAAGAAAGGGAAACTGTTTTCTATCATTTTGACCTCCAGGATATCAATGACGGTCCAAGAAAAACACAATAACCTGTGGTGGATGTTCTAGTAAGTGGGCAACCTGCCCAATCTGAGTCACAATAAGCCCTTAACCTGAAGTCATTATTCGATGAGAAAAATAAGCCTTGACCCGGTGCACCTTTCAAATATCAGACAACCCGAAGTGCTGCTTCCATGTGAAGTTTTCTGGGCTCATGCAAAACATGTACTGCATATGTTATATCTGGCCTCGAAACTGTCAGGTAAATTAATCTACCAACCAATCTTCTATACTTACTCGGTTCTTTCAACAAAACACCTTGGTCTGATAACTTCAAACCTCGTTCCATAGAAGTGTTAATTGGGGCAGCTCCTAACAAACCCATATCATCAATGATTTCCAATGCATATTTGTGTTGACAGATAAAAATACCTTTCTTGGATGCAGAAACTTCAATATCAAGGAAGTACTTTAGATTACCAAGGTCTTTAAGATTAAACTGACTATGCAGGAATTTCTTAGTGTCAGCAATGCTAGCATGATCATTTCCAGTAATTAGAATGTCATCAACATATATCAAAAGTGCAGTAAAGAGCTTGCCTTGTGTTTTGGTGAACAAAGAGTAATCGGCTCGAGATTGAACGAAACCAGTAGAACAAAAAGCCTCTGAGAATTTAGCAAACCACTGTCGAGACGCTTGTTTCAAACCATACAGTGACTTATGTAGACGACACACCAGATTAATCTCCCCCTGTCGCTGTAAGCGAGGTGGTGGAGACATGTAAATCTCTTCAGTCAGATCGCCATGAAGAAAGGCGTTGTTTACGTCCATTTGATGCAAAGACCACCCACGGGCTGCGGCTAAGGCAAGTAAGCAGCGAACTGAAATAATCTTGGCCGTGGGAGAAAAGGTATCCTGATAATCGATGCCCTCCAGTTGAGAAAAGGTATAGAGATAGTCACGCTATTTTATACAACACTACCAAACGCAATTCTATTTACATCTTCATTGTCTCCTTTGTTCCTATCACTTTTATCTCGAGACAGTAACCGAACACTACTTAAAAGGTATATTGTTGTCGTAATTGAGACAAAAATAGAAGTGACATATATATATAATGCATGCAAATGCTCACTAGGCTTCATGCCTGCACTTCGTAGTAGATTGGATCAGAAGCCAATTATTGCATAAAAATGTGAGTATCGTTAATTTTTTTTAATATGATAAAATATTTGAAATAAAGATAAAATGCTTGACCAGTTTATTAAGTCAAATTAATCTATCACCATATGCATTGATAAATGGAAAAAAAAACTGATGTGACTTGTTCAACCTAGTGAGCTAAGAGCACACTGATCATCATGTTCAAATGACAACCTAGTTAAATAACAATATTCATACCCCATTAATTTAACCTTTGCTTAGCCCTAGATTAAATAAAAAACAACGGACTATTAAATGATTAAATCATAAAAAAAATTAGGGAGTGAAATTAAAAGATGGTGACACATTGTATTAACCTAGGTTAACCTATAAAATCTACAACCTAGATAATGGACATGACCATAATGAGTTAACCTAGTTGGACAATTTATATCTTTTTTTTCTCTCCTTTTTTTTCTTCTTGGTTTGGCCTTGATTGAGTCTTAATTGACCTTAGAGTGAATTAAATATGGAACTAAAGTGAACAGTTATAAAAGAATTAGACATAAAAATTAAAAAATAAGAAAAGGTTAAAGTTATGAAACTGAAAAAAAAAATCAATTTCTAAAATGGATCTATAAAAAAGATCAAAGTCAATTCTCACTAACTTTTATAACCCGTAAACTTGTTCATGAGCTTAGGACTAACTCATATAATACAAAAAAAAAATAGTGAAATAAAACTCTTAATTAAATAAATATTGAGGGATGTAATTTAAAAAAATACAATAAAAAATGATCTAAAACAAAATAAATAGTACAACTAAAAAAAAATATAAATATCAATCAAAATACTGAGGATCAAATCTGATATAAAATTTAAATAAAACCATATGATGAGGGACAAAATTGAAGAAAAAAATAAATAAAAAAAGATAAAAAAAAATACATAGCAATCAAAAGAATGAGGATCAAATTGAATATAAAAAAACAAATAAGAGGACACCTTCATATTTTTGAAAGAAGAAAAGAGAGAAAAGAGATAGGAAAAGAAAAAAGTTCATCATATCCTAACCACTGCACCATCGTGTACACTTCTAACATAGTTGCAAAAGGCAATGTTTCGCTATCAAACAACGCCTCATGTGTTGTCGAAGATGGTGGAGATGCCTCACAAGCCAGACATTTTGATGTTTTAATTATATTTTATGTCAATTAAAACATAAAATTTCTCCTTGTTCATCTTGATTATAACAAGATAAAAATGATGAAATATACTAAAAAAACCTTTGGACACTAGTTTCAAAATTTTTATTTTAAAGGTAAATTAGTCATTTCAATGTGCTAATGAAATGTTAGAAGACCAATTTACCCCCGATCAATTTGATAATGACTAATGAACTTTGTGAAAAGATCATACTACCCTAATAACTAGTTAACTTGGTTTTTTTTATTTAATTATATCATGCAATTACTCGAATTGCTTTAAAATATACAATTACTTCAAAATATTCATCGAATTATATAATTTAAAAACCTTCTCCAGTGTGAAAACTTTGGGATTAATAGACCAGGTCATATATCCAAACAAATGTGAAATTTATTATTAGTAAAAATGGTTTCCATCACTAAACAATCGAATTGTGTTTGGCACGTCCTCCTCGTGGACTCACAAAATACTCGAATACCTAGGGAGAAATTAAAATCAGAATTAAAAGGCATTGGTGATTTGTGAGGAAAAACATGGTAGATTCGCATAGTGTTTTTTTTATATAATTATTATTCCTTTGATTTTTTTTCATTTAATTCAATGTGAACATTCCACGTTATTTCTTTCTTGCGATGCTACAAAAAATCTGCTTAATGTTTAATTTGACAAACTCAAATTCAATTTAATTGATTAAATATAAATAAAACTTTGTGGACCAAAATTGATACTCAAACAAGATTCCAACCTCTTTTTTTACTTATTTTAGACCCCTTAAATTTTTAATTCTTTTTTAGTCCCTATTTTTTACTTTTTACATTTTGATTTAGAACTTCATTTTGTTTATGTTTTAGTCCCTGAATTAGAGAAAAGAGAGAGGGGTCGCCAAGAAATGATGGAAGAGAGAAACAAATTGTTAGTTGACAACATTTCAATGACAAAAAATGTTATTTTTTATGTTGATGGGTTTCATTTCTTGAGAGAATTTTTATTTAGGTGTTTTACCTTTCATATTGCTAGAAAAGGTAGATCAGGCTTCAAGAATGTTTTCTAAATTAGGATAATTTTTGGGTTTTGTGACCCATTAAACATTGCTTTGAGGTTAGGTATGGGTTTATTGATGTTTATGTGGTGTTTTTAGATAAACAAATATTGAGAAATGGTTTTTTAGTCCGAAAAAGCAACGTTGATTTTCCAGTGATATTCCAGTCACCAGAGGTGGTTGTAGTTAAACCAGTAGGTGACTCAACCTCAAATTTTATTTTTATTTTTTAAGGAAAAAAAATCATGCGAGTGGGCTTAAGCTATTAGGCCTACGCGCCTGGCCTAATTTATTATGACCCAACCATATTACGTCACCCAAGCTCATGCATCTACCTTTGTTAACCTTTTTTAAATTTAAATGTATATTCTTTAAAATTAATTAAATAAATAAATATATTATATATTATTTTATTCATTTCTTAAATTAATTCAGGTTTTATTTTATAAAATACCATTAAATTTTTAGTTTGTTTTCGAACAATATTATAATTTTATTTTTATAATATTAGAAAGCGTTTGTTTTGTACTATTCATTATGATTATTTTTTTAAAATAATTTGATGGCTTTTACATAAGGTCTTATTATTATTATTATTATTATTATTATTTAATTACATAAATAATACTTTAAAAAATAAAGTTATTAAAAAAAGCTATGTTCATAAGCCAGGATGCATATCTGGCAAGTCACCACTAGAATTTTATGTATTATCGACAAATTATCCCGTTGGTATTTAGACACTGATTCTATTAGAAATACTTTTACGGACAACATCACAAATGATTATTATTTGCTGGAGAACTTATCGTCGGTAATTTCTATTTTGTCAATCATTCTGTCTATATTTCCATCGGTTAGTATGGCATATCACCGACAGAAAGAACCATTTATAATTCTATTTGTGATTTATTTTTATATTATTGGCAGAATTAACCTATCAGTGAGTACATATTGTTTGTGGCATTTAATGTAATATTTTGTGAACTCTCTAAACCTTTTCGATGAGCTTAGTTTGTCAGTAATTTTGTCAGTAATATTTTTGAAAATCTAATAAATAGTCTAGAAAAAAGTTAAAAGAAATTTCTCCATGAATACAATTCATCAAGACGAGAGGGGATGGAGTAGGTGGCGGGTCTTCACCGAGACTAAGGGACATGTATTTTTTGATTTCAGCTTCATGTACAATTGGCTAATTTCAGTTGTCTCAGCATTAAGTTGGTGTGTCTCAACAGTAAGTTAGGTCCTCCAAACTTTAATTTGTTGCTGTATAATAGCTTAAAACTCTAGAGATTGAGAGCTCGAAACTAATTGTGAGCATCGAATGGTCAAAACACTACGGCCTATCTGCAAATCCTTGGCTGTGGTGTTTGAGATACCATAAACTTGATTTCTATCGGGTTCACTAGATGATCTAGCCTCCAACCACAAATCTGGATCGAGTTCCAGGTAGGTTGAAGGATTGTCCACGTATCTCTCCTGCAATTGCGTGGTATATGTTTCCTGAAAAATAAAAAATCAGTAAGCTAATTAAAAAAAATTAACTTAAAGGAAAAAATTGTTGAAATCCAACTTACCATGAACTTGGCTATCCATGAGATGATGCATCCATTTCCAATGGTCATCATTTCACATGTGAGTTTTTTTAAAGAGCTCCATTGGTTTTGGTTCGCATCCAAGAGTTGTAACTTACAAAAATAATTGTTGTTAGTTAAATATTTTCATATAAAATATCAATTAAAAAATGGATGTAATAAAAAAGAATTTTACCATTTGTTTTGCATGCAAAACGAACAGAATGAATATGCTAAAATACGTGGTAATTAAACCATAAATCTCCATGTTCTGGTTCTCTGCATCAGACTGTGATCGTTGCATGAAATGCTCAGACGTCACATGATGTATATAATTTACCCATGTAACCTCTAAGACATGCGGAGATCTGAAATCAATATAAACTGCCTTGTCTCCTAAGTCTGGAAGACTCTTTCTTTAGCTTATTTTTTACGTCTCATTCCAAAACTCACGCAACCTATATAGTACAAATAAATTATCGGTTAAGATAATAAAAAATACAATTTTAACATTTAAATATAAAATGTAAAATTTTGAATTCAATCTAACCTAGTTACGTGTGATTCTCCAAAACCTTCCTAGCAATAATGTAATCAGCCTTATCCCAGTAAATAATTTTCTTACATGTAAAAATTGTAAAAGAATTAGTTCATTAAAATTTTAAAACTAACCTTGTTTTTAACGTGGTTCGATAAGTCTACATTTATACCTCAAGTATCAAACTGTATTTGAGTATTGTATTCCTTTACTAATCCAAGTTCAAGAGTACAATAGCCACTTGATGAATCCATACCAAGCCTTTTACACCACTTTAAGAAATCTTATCTTCAAGATTATTTTCACTTGAAGATATATCATCTTCAAGACTTTACCTTCGGTGAAATTACTTTACCAATACCAAAAATTTTTACTTAAGTCTCAAAAGCTTACAATAGTATTTTGTTTTCACAACAAACTCTCTTAATAGAGTGGATAACACAAATAAATTTTTAATATCTCTATAACTCACTAGATAACACTTATACGATTTGAAGGTGTTTTAAGTATAGCGAGGATAAAATTCAATACTCTTTATACTAGAGTATGAAGGTTTAATAGCAAAAATTAGAATATAATTAAGGATTGATGATTTTGTTTTTGTTTTGCTTTTAAAATAGCTTGTATATGATATATGTTCAAATCTATATCTAATTAGACAAGCTATATATATAAGAAAAACTAGTTATTTATAACATTATAGTTCATCGGACAACTTAAATTGTTGACCATTTCATATCGATCAAGTCAATCGGTTGACTGATTCCTGCAGAATTTTTAAGTGTTCATCACTGATGAATAAACGGTCAATAGGTTCATATGGTAACACTAAACGGTCAACTGGTTTATGCAAAATTCCAATTTTAACTCGAGTCCTCTTGTTTCTTGTTTTGGATCTCTATTCATAGGCAAGGATAAAGGTTATGATAACCTTTTTTGTGGCATTATTATGGCCATTAACTCCTTTAGATTAATCTCAACCCTTTCATCATAGTTGACTATTTGGTTGAGCATGCTTGAATTGCCTTTTTCACACCAATTTTTACAGTGTTCCAAAGGGTTACAACTTTATTTCTTGAGTTGAGCATGTGAGGGGAGCGACTTGTTTATTGGCATTTATGAGAGACATGACAGAGAGAAACAAGAGGGCAAAGATCCAACCATAACAATGAAGAAAAAAGAAATCAAGTAAAAATAAATAGTAAATCAAAGAAGGACATTATTTTAATCATACACCAAAACAATATCTTTTTGTTCCATGGCTTTTTTTTTCTTGTAAGCAATGAAACGACACCGTTTTGTCTAAAATACGTCATTTCATTTAGTTTTTTTTTTCTATAATGTTCTTTCAAAACAACATTGTTTTGGGTAAAGGACATACTTTTTTTTTGTTTTTAAAAAGGTCCTCCAGGTTTATCGCTTTTTTCATTTTAGTCTTGGGTTTTTCAATTCTTTTATTTTCAGCCAATTTGAACTTTTTTTAATATTTCTTTTCAAATTCACCCCTAATTAATTAAAAAAGGTCCTTGCATGTTATCGCTTGTTATAATTTTGTAATTGGCTTTCTAATTTTTAATTATTTTGACAATTCCAACTATTTTCTCAATATTTTTCTTTCAATTTCACTCATGATTATATTAAAATGGCCCCTCAATTTCATTGCCTCTTCCAATTTGGTCAATGGTTTTCCAATTTTCAATTACTTTGATAATTTCAATCATTTTCTCAAATTTTCTTCCAAATTTCACTCATGAGTGCAATTCTTTTTTATTTTTTTCAATTTGTTTTGAAATACATTTTTTTCATCCTTTTTTTAGGTTAATTGAGGGGATAAAATTGAGTTATGACAAGCCTAGTGACCTGGAACCTATCCTAAACCAAGTTTGAAGTTAAATCAAACAAAAAATTAACTTATTTAAACTTGATATATGTAGTCAAAACTTGATTTACTTGGTTAATTTGACTTAACTAGTTAAAATCTAGCAGGGTTAACAGAAAAAAAAATCATTGCTTGTTTATATATATAAAAAAATAATACTATGTTGTTTTTATCTTTCATTAAAATAATTAAAAAAAATAGGTTTATCAAAAGAAAAGAAAAAAAATCATTGCTTGTTTATATATATAAAAAAATAATACCATGTTGTTTTTATCTTTCATCAAAATAATTAAAAAAATAAGTTTATCTGACAATCTAATAATTTGAGCCCTCTATCAAATCTCATATCAGGATTAATAATTATAAAAGTAGGAGATAATTTTTTAATATTATTTTGAGACGAAGATTTAATCAAATATTCACACAATGTGATATAAGAAAATCCTTTAGAGCTAATTCTATTTATTTTCTTCTATCTGATACAATGAAATAAATTTGAAAATATTAGAATATAAATAATATAATACTAATACAATTATACTGACGGCTTAGACACTAAATTTTATGTGTTTTCGTTGCTTAAGTTCTTGATCCATGCATCCTTTTGCCCAGTCCTGTGAGCGGTGCGGGCTCACTAAATCAAGGATAGGAGTCGCCCAATGTCAGCCCATACTTATATACAAAACAATTCATTCTTTGAAATCCAGCCCATTATTGGCTAGTAACCTTTCTTCACCATCACAGCCCAGTTAAAGGCATAAGGTAATGAGAATATATATATATATATATATATATATATATATATATATATATATATATATATATATATATATATATATTAATTATTAGTTGGTGTTTAAGCATGGAATGGTACAATATTTTTTATTTTAAAAGTAAATTATCTTATCATTAGATATAAAAAAATAAACAGATATTTACTATCTTTTGACTTTAAATTTTGTTACTTTATGCTCCGTACTTGGAATTTTTTTTTAATTCAATTGTCCTTGTCATCTTTTTAACCCGGAGCATAAAAAATAGAAATAAAAATACAAAGTGCAAAGGGAAAATACCAAGGCAGAGCCATCAAAATTAATTCATCTTCCATCAAAAACAAGTTAACCGGTAATCCAAACTTAAAATATATTTTCGCTTTGTTTAAGGATGGTGGTTAAGAATTTAATGAGTGTTTTTCTCTATTTCTACCATATTTTCTTTTTTTATCTTCAAATCTACTAGTTTTACTAGAAAAAACAATTTTGAATTCTTGTTATAGGTGAATGTTTTTTCTAATTAATTAGATATATTTTATAGGCTTGTTTGAATTATGTTTGGATCTTTTTTATGTTTTTTAATAACCATTATAAGTTCGAGCCAATATTTTATTATGTTTTATAAGAATGCTGCTTATTTGATAACCCAAATAGTTCTGAAAAACCTTTATCTCCCTAGGATTTATATTGATTTTATTTCATATTATTAAGCCTCCCATAAATGATAGTTTATAATAGCATTTCTCATGTTTACCTTACTATTTAAGATAGGTATATTTGATCAAAATATTGATTCCTAGATGGGTATATTTAAATAGGGGAAAATATGCATTATTTAAGACTACTAGCAAAACTTGAGCTCAATTATGCATTAAACTCAAGTTCACATGGATCTAGCTACTCACCAAACCAAATATTCTTGGATTCAAGTATGCATTAAGCCCAAGTACATGTAAATCTACCATATAATTAGCCCAAGTACATGTTGGTCTGGCGAATTGTCAGACCCAACATCCTTAAGCTTAACATTGGTTAAGCCCAAATAGATATAAACCTGATAATCTTCTAAGACTTATATGAGATCACAAGACTTCATTTGTTTATTTTTATGACCCTTAAAAAAAAATGTTAAGGTCAAATATACTCATTCCTCTGTACTCTTATATGTATAAAAGTTTTCTAAGGACCTACCACATTTCCATCAACATTAATGTTGATGTAAGGGATAAAGGTTTTCTAACGACCTACCATATTTCCATCGACATTAATGTTGAGGTAAAGAATAATGCAAAAGGTATTATAAGGGTTTACCATATTTCCATTAACATTAATGTTGATGTAAGCGATAATGTATAAAGGTCTTCTAAGGACTTACCACATTTCCATCAATATTGATGCTTTGTAAGAGATATTCCCATCAACATTAATATTGTGTAAGAAATATTTCCTTTCTCATTAATACTTTTAGAAGGAAATGATATTTTAACCTTTCTAACAAAAAAATAAGGTTGAGGGGGTTATAAATACACTCTGAATCACCTAGGTAAAAGGTTTAGAATCTCTATTCTCTATTACATATATATATTTTCAGAGTATATTACACTCCCTCTCTAACAAGATACTTATTTAAGCATCAGAGAGTCTTTAAACCTATCAAAAATAACATTTTATAGGTATCATCCTACAACCACCCTAGCTTACTAAGCACCAGGAACAACCACAAATCACATTGGCTAGGGAGAATGGATCATATTGTTAGAACCAAGAGATTAACCAATTATCCATCACATAAACCTTTCTTTTAAGCCACTTGGATATTTCTAGGATATCATCATTTGTGCCATCTATGGAAAATGATAAAAAAAGAGTCATTAAAAGTTCTTCTAGAACTGGTTTTTGACATCCCTAATCACTATCAATGATAGTCAATCACAATATGTCTGAAATGGAATATATCATGGGTCTCCTTACAACTGCTTGCATAATTACTCTATCAGAGCATAAAAAACTCTTCAATAAGGTTTGACTCCTCATTGAGCACTAGTATACCAGCCAAGAGAAGCTCTATAAAGTTATAACATCACTCAACCAGGTGGATGGTGTTCATTTTTATGATCTTGTTGAAGGTGCCAATGAAGTTCCTTCAGCATGATAGACTGCTTTAATGATAAAAAAATGTTTGAAATCAACTTGAAAGGCATGATATATTATGGATACTAGATATGCATTATTTGTAAGAGAATCATAAGGTTATATAGTATTTTTGTTACTCTATATCAAAATATGATTCCTTATATTTACCTTGGGACTTGGTGAGACAAACAAATCTAGGCTATACTTTTTATTAACTTCATAAATACTGTTGAAACCTCAAGAGCTTAAAAGCTTTCAACAAGTATAAATGGAACGTTAATTCAAATCGTAAAATATGTGAAATCTATTTGGAAACTATCCAAGGGAAAATGAGTTAACTACCTAGAAGACATATACTGGAGAAACTCTATTTTTCCCTCACTTATGAAACTAAAACCATCATCTGAGCATAAATTAGATACCCAAATCATCGAGTTAATTATACCTCAAAGGCTAATAAAAATGTATCATAGTCAATGACTAAGAATATAAGTTTCTTATTTATGAATTAACTTATTTAAAGTAATGATGTTTTCATTTTAGGTGATATCTAAGGATCTCTCATCAATCCTCTAAAGATAGTATTGACTTATTCTCCCTAATGTGATTGCATAATTTACCTTGGAAGGAATTGACTTAGTCTCTCTAATGTGATTGCATAATTTACATTGGAAGGGATTGACATAGTCTTTTTAATGCAACTGCACAACTCTTTAATGATGAGATTGACACGAAATCACTTTAGGGAAATGGCCTCATAACCTTTCAAGGATAAGATCGACTCGGTCTTTCTAATATGATTGTATAGTTTACTTTGGAAGAGATTAACACAGTCTTTCTAATGTGATTGCACAACTCTCCAAGGATGTGATTAACAAGGCATCACTCCAGGGCAATAGTCTCATAACCTTCTAGGGATATGATTGACTTAGTCTCCTTAATGCGATTGCTCACCTCATCTTGGAAGGGATTGACATAGTCTCCCTAAAGCAATAACCCTAAACTCTTTAAAGGATCTGATTTTATCTTTTTAGTGCAATAACACAAATCTTCATGTAATGTCTAGGATCATCACCAACTCACTAAAGATTCATTCAGATAGATAAAGATATATTTTTTTAATTTAGATTTTTTCTTGGTTCTAGACATAAGTGAATCCTATTGAATCCTACTAAAGTTAGACAAAGTTCAAAGTTCAATTCTTGCCAAAATTTAAAACTTCAAATA
Source organism: Populus deltoides (assembly GCA_015852605.2). Classification (NCBI taxonomy): domain Eukaryota; kingdom Viridiplantae; phylum Streptophyta; class Magnoliopsida; order Malpighiales; family Salicaceae; genus Populus; species Populus deltoides. Next base: position 5,665,292 of record CM027580.2, read on the forward strand.
TTTTTCTAAATATAAGCGTTAGACCCCTGTAGATTGTCTAGAGGATTCCCTTTTAAATATTTTTCTAAGTATGGGTGTTGGACTCATACAGACTATAGAAGTTAACATAAAAATAAAATATAAAAATCAAGTTTATAAAATGAAAAGCATTACATAAGGATAAACCCCACAAGACCGGGTTGTTTACATTACTAAGAAAAGATAAGGGTTAGGACTTATACACCTATGATAGGCTCCTCAACTAGGTATTCCACACGTTGGGCAACTATAGCTTTAACAAGGAACTCATTTGTAAAATTAGGCACTAAAATCGGATGTAAAGCAACTAAAATCCACCAACATTCCTTTTGATTGATTGAAGAAATATAGGTTGGATATGGTAAAAAAGATCTTGTCCCTAACCATCTTGGACAAACTTGTAGACCCTCCAAAAACTTCTTGGAACTCCTTAAAAGAGTTTCTCAAAGTCTTCAACCACACTCGAAAGCTCTAGGCTTCTTTTCTAGGAGTGAAGAGATTGGCGCTTAAAGCATCTTGAGTGGCCTTCACCTCGAAGATCCCCTATTTTAGGGCATCCATTTCATTTTGAGCAACTTGAAGCTGCCTTTCAGTATAACCCAACTAAAGGACAACACCTTGTATGTTATCCTTCAAAAAGACATAAGCCATCGTAAAGCTTCTTAGTCTGGCCTTCATAACATATTTCTCATCCTTTATCTATTAGAGGGTAGTTTAGTCTACTTTATATTTTGCAATGGCCTCCCTTAGTTTCTCTCGCCCATCTAGCAACTATTGGAATGGACACACATCATGAAAATCTATCAAATACAAGATTATTAGGAACAATGGTCATAAAACTAAATTAAAAAGTTAAATGAGAAAGTTCCTTACATTAAAAGTTATTTGTCCTATAAAGGCCAAAAGACGGTTGTAGCTCTCATCAGACATCATTAAGATGTATGAAGCAATAGTGAGAATCCTCTTTAGTTGTCTTACCACTTTGAGGCCAGCCTCTCTAAAGCAAAACCTCCAACCAAAAATAGTCTTTATGACCTGCCTTTCCTCCTTAGTTAAGGTGGGTAAAAAGAAAGGAACTCAGCCGAGGATGAGGCTTGAATAAACTTCCTCAAACCTTTGTTCAGCTTTCTCAGGAACCCTTTAGGTAGAGGTCCTAGCAATTCTAGCCTCTACAACCAAAGTTAGGGGTGAAAGCAAAAGGATTATCATGATATAAGCCTTCGCTATTGAGGCTAGCATATTAGTCTCCATAAGGGTGAAAACCCTCTTTCTCTTGACACGGACAGTAACACCCATAATTATTTCAGAGGGGGTTAGATTTGCTTAACCTCCAATGGGGGAGTTAGGCTTCTATCAGTTTCTATTTCTATAGAAAGCCTGGCTTTTGCAGTTGTTTCCTTAGGAATAGTATCCTTAATAATAAAGAGTTCATCTATAATGATAGGGTCATCCTTCATCTCTTCTTTAGTCTTTCCTTTACTCAAGTCAATAGATGAAAACCATCTTCTTGAACTCTCTTCTATAAACTTTGTTAAAGTTTCTCCTTCTCTTTCAGTTGTTAATCCTACACAAAAACAAAGTTAGGAATGAGCTTAGGTGTATAATAAACAAGGGATAAAAGAAGCTTTATACTTTACAACATGGCTTAGTAATGCCTATTTTCCATCTTGTTGACATCATACTCAGGTGAGGTTGATGCCAATACAACACATGTTTCTTTTCATTCAAGCTTAAACGAGGCCTACCATTCACATCTAGGGGGATACCTTTCAATAATAGGAATAACTTTAGATCTGTTGCATCCCATCTCTAGGGCTAATTGAACTAGTATACCTAATTTTTAGCCACCTCCCGCTCCATTTCTTGACATTTATAGGCTTACCTTGCAAGTTTCCTTCATGGCTTTTGTGGGTTTATTGGTGAAAGTAAAGAACCAACACGTGTCATTACCATCATTGGTGCCAATGACCAGATGGTAATAGGTTCTAAAGACGTTGATTCTAGGCTCGATTTTGATGAGCCAAAGAAACTTATCAAAGGCAAATAAGATTATCAACTTATTAGGGTGCAATTGGCCTTAACCTAACTTATAATATCTAAAAACTTCACAAATCCTTGGAGAGGGAAGGAATACCTAACACATATATACAAAAGGGGGTTGTAATTTCAGTTGGCTTATATGATCATCCTTGACAAGCATTTGACCTATGTGCTCTTTTAGCTGCCGACCATTAACAAACTCCATATCCTCTATACTTAACGTGCTAAGGGCATCATCTAACCTTATTCTCTATTGAGGTTCCCTCGTGATAATAGGAGAAAGACTTATCCGACAGGGAGAACTACTTTTCCCTTACGAGAGATGGATGTTAGGTTTCCACCCCTAGTTATAGGGCCTAGTCTGATGGACCCATATCCCCTGTTACTTCCTTTAATTTCAAGTTAGATCCTGAAATCCTCACTGAAGGCAGCAGTATCCCTATTTCTAGTATTAGATTTTACTCTTTTTAGGTCTGTTTTTTTTTTTTGTTCAAGGAGAAGAAGAATGTCGCACCCTCGCGGCGATCCTCGATTGATTTCGGGGTCTTTTGTTTTATTATGAACAAGGGAGTCACCACCTAGTATTATGGTTACTAGGAAACCTAACTGGTCTTTCAAAGATTCTAAAGCAAGGGACTGGTTATGTAAAGGGAAGGTGTTAGCACCCCTAGTATGCCCTACTTAAGGTAAGCTGCTTGGTGTTTGGTTTGTCTTATAATTGCTATGGTGTTGGTGTTTTCTAATCCCATCAGTTTTCTAGGTTTGATTCAAACTAAGTTTATTAAGATAGAAATCCAAGGAGGTTCCATGTGCTTTAAAACCTCATTTTTCCCTTAGTATTTCAAGAGTTTGCGACTCGTAAATTGCAAGGAGGAGGGACAAAAATTTAGAAATCTAGGGTGCTTTAAAAGCCTATTTTTTTTGTCTTAGTGTTTTATACTCTCACGGCTCGTAAACCGTGGAGTAAAAAATTGAAATGTCCTCGATTATAATCAAGGCTTCTTTCAAGGATGTGTGCGGATTTATTATTCCTAGAAAATTATTTTGGATATTTACCACTCCGGGTTTTTTTATCTAAATATTAACAGTGAATAATAACAAATTATTCCCAATAATATTTTGGATATTCGTCCTTTAAGGATTTCTTTATCCAAACATTACTGGTGAATAATAGATGAATTCCTTCCAAAATAAGATTTTTATATTTTTTGGAATATTAGCCAATACCCTTTGGAGTTTTATAAACATGTTGTAAAATCCAGAAATGTAAGAAAACAATTTTTTTTTGGTGCAGACTTGGGTCAATATCCTTCTCGCAGCAGAATTCTCTACCTTCATGTTAGATATTCAAATGGGAACATCTTGAGCCTCTGATATTGAAATCAAGTGATTCAAAAGCTCAAATTCATCTACGTGTCTAGGACTACAACTTTGATGAAGGAGTCGAAGTGAGATAAAATCTTTTTACAAAACAGAAACTGGCAGTAATCTAGTTGGTCAAAAGGGATCTCCGGGTCTAACTCAAAAACTGATGAATGCCGAGAATCCTGATATGACTGAGAGTATGAACTAAGAACAAAAATCATAAAAAATAGGCCAAAAATAGAGTTTTTTTAGTGCAGACTCGGGTCAATATCCTTCTCGCGGCAGAATTATCTGCCTTTACGTTAGATATTCAAATGGGAATATCTTGAGCTTCTGATATCGAAATCAAGCGATTCAAAATCCCAAAATCATCTACACGTCTAGGAATACAACTTTGATAAAGGAGTCGAAGTGAGGTAAAAGCATTTTAGAGAACAGAATCTGGCAGTAATCTAGTTGGTCAAAAATGTTCTTCATCTGACAATGCTGAGCATCCAAATCTGACTGAGAATCTGCCCTAAGAACAATGATTCTTAGGATCTAATAAAGGTGTACGTCAATTTTTCAACATGTCATGAGTGAAAAAATATACCTAGGATGGTCAGATATCGTACGAAACCGAGTCAGAATCAGAGCCTAAATTAGAACAAAAAATTGCGACAGCAGCAGAACCATTTTTTTAGCGCAAATTCTGAGGGATTTATCCAACCTTAAAAACAAGATAACAAAGGAACAAATTTAGCATTATAAAGACCCCTAGTCAATCTAAGAAACCTGATGATTTTGGCAGCAAAGGGGAATGATAAAGAGAGCAGAAAACAGCTTAAACAGGGTTTCAAAAATAATATTTCTTTTTCTGCTTTTGTCGATCTTCCAACAAACATGAGTTAAACTCCTACACTCAGTTCAAAAGAGGTATACAACGTCTCTATCACGTGGGGTCCAAAAATAAGTAACAACAAAGAATAAGAAGAAAAAAAAATTGGTGGGAAATACATAGAAAACACTTTCTTATAAGATTATGGCAAAACTGACTTACGGATTTTTTTCAACAAAACTATTTTTTAGAAGTTATAAAAAGTAAAAGAAAAGGAAAAGGAAAAGATAGAAAGGAGAAAGACTAAGGTTATAAAGAAAATAACTTTTTACCATCATCGTTGGATGAATGACCTTCCATGTCATCTCATATCTCTAGAAATCTACTTAATTACTGCATTGAATGCACACCACCATTTTGTTTTCCAAATGACACCTTTTTAAAATGAAGATAAGCTACTTGGCCATGAAAAATCCTAATAGTTCCACGTGGAGCAGACAAATCCTATAAGGAAGATAAAAGGTCTTTTCATTCATCAATAAGGCTGAGCCAACTAGCCGCAAAGAATCTTAATAGTTCTAACATGGGGCGGATAAATATCACGGGGAAGGTAAAAAGTCTCTCATTGATGGGACATACAACTTTCAGGTAAAATGACTCTAATTAAAGCTAATAACTTTTCAAATCTTTGTATATTTAATACACAAAACTTTGGAGGGCTACTGATGGATCGACATGTTTTATATATATTATATTTGTCAAGTCCATGTTTAAAAGGGTCAAAGGCAGGGTGATAATCCAACGTATCAAGGTTTGGCAGAATGCCAAACCTTGATTAATAGGCTTGATGAGTTGCTAGACCCAACATCTTTAGGCTCAGTTATGTGCTAATCTCAAGTGCATGTGGGTTTAACGAGCTGCCCAGACCCAATATCTTTAGACTTAACTACACGTTGAGCCCAAGTACATATGGGTCTGGCAAGCTACCACGTCCAACATCCTTGGGCTCACTTACACGCTGAGCCTAAGTACACGAGCTACCACACTTAACATCTTTACACTCACCTACACACTGAACCTAAGTACACGGGGGTCGAGCGAGCTGCCAGACCCAACATCCTTAGACTCAGCTACGCGTTGAGCCCAAATACTTATGGGTTTGGTGAGCTAACTAGACCTAACATCTTTGGACTCAGCTACGCGCTTAACCCACGTACATGTAGGTCTAATGAGCTGGCAGACCCAACATCCTTGAGCTCAACTATATGATGAGTCTACGTACATGTGGGTCCGCGGCGAAAAAAACTCAACATCCTTAGACTCAGCATCGAGCTAAGCCTAAATGGATATAGACCTGACGATCTTTCTATACCCCTTATTGGGTCACAAGACTTTGTTTGTTTATTTTTATAACCCTTGTTGCTACCCAATTTTTGACTCATGTTTTAATAATTTTTCAAAAATAAAAAAATATAAATATAAATAAAAAATAAAGGTTTACATGTGGCGATAGTATAGAGCATCAGAGCTAATATTAAAGAAGCAATATGTCAAAGAGATAATTACTGAATCATATATAATTACTGCAATATAAAATACCATAGATATATGATTTGATTCGTGCTGGTTATGGAATATAATCACAGCAATATAAAATACCATATAAATAGGATTTGTTGGTGCTGGTTATAGAAGACAATCTCTGCAATAATTATCGCAATATTTCCTTAAATAACACGTGTAGAGATTTTCTATATAAGTGAACCTCCAGCCATATGAAATGGGGGAGAAAAATTTACAAAAGAAGAACAATTACAAAAAATTAGGGCATCCACAAAACCTTAAACCCATCCAGTCGGCTGCACACCATCCTTTGAAAAACAAAAGAGTCGCCACCCAAGGAAGCCCTCTGCCACACCAAGCTGCCGAACACAAGGCCCCCCCTCCTCCAGCCGACACTCTCCCTTTCTTCTCCCTCACCAGATTTCCCTTCAACTGACCAAAGAGCACATCAACCCCTCTGCTTTTTCGTCTCTTCTTCATCCCCACACACGTCCAACCGCCGCCTTTCCTTTTAGTTTCCCCACAAACCCACTCACCTCTCCTTCCCTCATTTCCTTTCATCTTCAAGTCCAAGCCAATAAACTGGCCCCGATTTCCCTCTTCTTCCTCCCTACAGACCACCCGAACTAGCCGTCCTCAGTAGAGCTCCCCCTATTTTCACAGATCTTCTTCTCCCTCACCTGACTGAAAGGCAGTAGCCCTGATCTTTCCTTCATCTCCTCCTCCCAGCAGTAGTGTCTCCGCCTCAACCTAGACAACACCCCCCTCCACAACCCTCGAGGACGACAGCAGCAAGCCACCACTGTAGCTCCCTCAACAATCATCAGATCGGCCACCGGAAGAGGAAAGAACAACAAACCAAAGCAGAAAAACAAACCCGAGAACAAATCCGGAAAGGAGAAAAGAAAAAAAAAATTGATTGCTTGTTGTGCTTCTTCTTTTGCAGGTAACGATGGTTGTCACCGCCAGCGAGGATAATGAAGAGGGGAGGAAGCCGTTGCAGATCTCCCTTGTCGTTTTTTTTCCAAATGACGCTGAGAACCACGTGACCGCCATCGTTCTGCATTGCTAGAAACCTTCCCGGCAGTTTCCTAGATTTTTAAGGGTTATTATGTAATTTTTTATTTGTGTGATGTGTTTGTTTGTTTTATTTTAAATTTGTGTTATTTGTAATTACATATGGATGTATAAAAAAAATAATAAAAAGTGATGTGTGTGTGTTATGTTTGTTTGTATTTTTTTTTTATGTATGTTATTGATTTATAAAATTAAAAAGATAAAAAATGAATTTAATGTTTTAATTTTTATATGATCGAGTATCTGAAAGACAAATAAAATTATGTTGTATTTCCCGTGAAAATGTAAGAACATGTTTCTACATATTTTGTTGGGATTTAATAACTGATTTATTAAAGCCTTAAGAATTTGACTAATATGTGGGTTTTACTTGAATTGTGATTTAATGTAATGTTTGTGTTTTTGATAAAGAAAATATAAAAAAATGTTTTTGTGTGTTGCATACGGCCAATACCCTAACATGTTTTGAATATTTTTTTATAAAAAAAACAAATATTTGAAGTTTCGAAAATGTGTTTTCGCATGAATTTCTTAAACACAATAAAAAATTATTTCTCTTGCATTTATGGATTTACTACATGTTTGTAAAACTCCAAAGGGTATTGACCAATATTCCAAAAAATACAAAAATCTTATTTTGGAGGGAATTCATCAATTATTCACCATTAATATTTGAATAAAGAAATCCTAAATGGATGAATATCCAAAATATTATTGGGAATAACTTGTTATTATTCACTGTTAATATTTAGATAAAAAAAACCCTCAGTAGCAAATATCCAAAATAATTTTCTAGGAATAATAGGTCATCTTTCAATTTCTGACTCCACGATTTACGAGCCGCGAGAGTATGGAACACTAAGGCAAAAATAAGCTTTTAAAGCGCCCTGACTTTCCTTAGATTCCTAAATTTTGGTCTCTCCTCCTCCTTGCGATTTACGAGTCGCAAAACTCTTGAAATACTAAGGGAAAAATGAGCTTTTAAAGCACATAGAATCTTCTTGGATTTCTATGTTAATAAATTTAGTCTGAATCAAACACAGATTTCAAGAGATCTGTATTAGTTCTCCTTGGTTCTTTGTAGACATATCTAAAGGTATGATCCACATTGACCAAGGTTTATTTCTTTTTAAACTTTCAACCCAAATCCATTCATCATAGCAAAACGTATCCTAGGAAAATACCAACACCATAACAATTATAAGGCAAACCAAACATCAAGCAACTTACCTTAGGTAGGGCGTACTAGGGGTGCTAATACCTTCCCTTTACGCAACCAGTCCCTTGCCTTAGAATCTCTAAAAGACCAGTTAGGTTTTCTAGTGACCATAATACTAGATGGTGACTCCCTTATTCACAATAAAACAAAAGACCCCGAAATCAATCGAGGATCGTCGCTCCGCCGAAGGGGACGTACGACAACACTTAACCTAAAATTTTAAGGTCAATGATATTAATCTCTCTACACCCTTAGGTGCATAAAAATCTTCTAAAAGCCTATCATATTTTATCAATATTAATGTTGTGTAAGAGATATTCACATCATTATTAATATTATGTAAGAGATATTTTCTCCCTTGTTAATGCTCTCATGAGGAAATGATACACCACCACTTCCAGCAAAAAAGATAAGGTTTAAAGGCTATAAAAACCCCAAAAATCACTATATAAAAGGTTCAGAATCTCCATTCTCTACTACATGCATATTTTCATAACATTTTTCTTTAAAATATCATTGCACTATCTCTAAAAAGATATTTACTTATGCATCGGAGAGTCTTCAAATCTACCAAAAGGGGATCTTTTGTGAGTATCAGCCAACAACCATATTGACTTATCTAGAGCCAGCCCACCACCCACCTTAGCTTACCTAGAACTAGAAACCATTCACCAGCCACCTTAGCTAAGGAGAATGGGTTAGATTGCTAAAATTAAGAGATTAACTAATTATTCAACACATAAGTCATGCTCCTAAGTCACTTGAATATTTGTAGAGACATCATCAGCATAGATATAGAGATTTTAATGAAAGATAATTGTGCGTAAGACAAGACTATTAAAAATCACTAAGCAGTTAGATGGGATGAGGAAAGTGTATTGGTTAAGTGGTTTGGGTTAATGTGTTTTAGCCAAATATTTAGGATTAGGAGGTTTTATTCACACGAAAAAAAATAAAAGAATAAGAAAGGCTTATGAATTCTTAGAATCAAATATGGCCACAAGGTGCTGCCACTCTAATTTAATTTTAAAGATTGTGGGCCTTTCTGAGTTAGTTTTGAGTAGATAAGCCTATAGGTATGGCCATGGTTGTCAAAATCATGAGTTGACTCATAAAATAATACGCTTTTACAAATCAACCTATATATAACATGTAAAATCGGATTAAAAACTTGAAAACCATCAAACTCGGTCAAACTTGGTCAAACTCAGTCAACTCGGACCGAGTTAACGAGTTTGAAAAAAGTAAGAAAATTAATCGACTCCCCTCCCCATCCATCACTCACTCCTCAGTCCCAATCTTCACTTTCCCCAGTCCCTCCCTTTCCCCCATCATTTATTTCACCAACAGATCAATCTCTAAATCTCCAGGTGAATTTTGTATTAAAAAAGAAACTCTCACTTAGGTTCTTTCTCTTCTGGTTTTTCCCCTTCTCCAGTGAAAAAATCATTATTCGGATAAGCTAATTTGGGTGTGGAAACTCCCAATTCTACCTGGGTCTTCTCTGGGTGTCTTTCTGCTAGTGAAATGGAGCTTTCTAAGGATTATATCTATGTAATAACCCACGGGCATGTTCCTAAAACTACTCATATTTTTTACAATTGCATTGTCGAGAGCTGTTGTGGTGTTATTGGCTTCTCTATTTCTTCAAAGAAAGATAATAATAGATTTTTGGGTGATGGGTCAAGTTACTTGCCTAATAATTTCTTAAGCTTCTTCTTTGCTCGCAAGAACAATCTTGAGCATGGAAAAGACATTTATGTTAAAACTATGCTAAGCTTGTTAACTTAAATATTAAACATGGAAATTTGGCTCAAACATAGGAATATAATTATTTAGCTTCCTCGTATTCAAGAAAGTTTTCATAATATTTTTGTTGTGCACATTGTTGTATTATATTGTATTTTTAAATTATTTAAACTATATATGAATTTTTTTTTTACCTATGTATTTTAAGGTGTTTGAATTGTTTATTTCATTTTTATTTTAATTGTATTATATTATTATTTACTACTTGACTAGAATTGTCAATATATAATTAATTAAAATATTTTATTTATAATTTTATAATTTTACAATTTAAATTTATATTATATATACCATATCATATTAAAAAAATATTTTTTACAACCTTAAGTATAAAAAAATATTTTTTACAACCTTAAGTATGGCTCGGTGTGCTAAATGGGACTGGTATCATGTACATTCGGCAATGATTAGTTTGGTCGGTAATTAGATAAATATACAATAATAATAATAATAATAAAAGGTACAAAATGAAACAAATGGGTCAAAAGCTAAAAGGGTCTGAAACTGCGTCATCAATATCATCAGCATGCGAATAATTCTGTTCTATGTATGACTTTTGTGTGGAGAGGCCAAGACAGAAGAGAACTCTGCTTCTGATTCCCAAATAAATAATTAAAACAGTGGAAATACTCGACGAGGATTAGGTCTAATCCAATGAATCAAGACAACAAAGTACAGAAATAAAACGTTTGTGAAATAAGATATCCCTTGTAGATAAAGCCCATCAATCTTTTGTCAATTCGTGGGCGATGCTCCCAATACCATTTGTCTTCTATTTATAGAAATTAGAATGTGGATTAGGACAAGACACTAAAGGGAATTACATATGTATCTTCACGATAACATTTTTTTTATTATTAATTTACATATTTGAAACAACTTATATATATTTTGATTAATTTTTATAAATTTTAAAGTTAATAATCATATAAGTTTTCAGATACCTTGAAATTTATAAAACTTAAATTAATAATTTTAAAAAACAAATTTAAAATCTAACCGGGTTGTACGACACCTTAAAATTATCTATACAATAATTCTTCATTAGGTTACAATCCATGCGTGGCTGCCATGTTTACCATTTCCCCGAAGCAAATACATATGGGAAGCCAAGTTTGAATTATATCAATTGTGCTATATATATATATATATATATATATATATATTGACATACACACATACGCTTGACTTATCGATTCTATTTGTTCTAACAACATATTTGAAAATATCTTAATTTAATTTAATTGAGGAATTTTAATGAAATTTTATATTGCTATAATAAAGATTGTAAATTCTATCTTGTCAAAACTAAAACATGCAGCAATATTATTAAAACCTCAATTAGAATACCATCAACAAGCTCTTCTCATTTTATATCATTGTGGATTTTATAGCCTTGAGAAAATAGGGCTCTGTAATGAGTCTTTGGGTTTGGTTCCGTGGGTTATTTATGATAATGATGGTGGATGAGAATCGGAGGTGGAGAGAGAGATTGTGATTGTTGAAGACGGTACGTAATTGCTTTGTTGAAAAGAACAGAGAATCGAGAAAACCAATGTAGTAATTTGATATTCTTTTCTTTTTCAAATAAGAAATTCTATTACTAGTAAATTTAGTTTCAAAAACAATATATATATATATATATATATATATATATATATATATATATATATATATGAGAAAACCAATGTAGGTAATTTCATAAGTGTCGCTAACTTGAAAACCTTTGTTGGAAATGATATGCAAGTTGAATTCCATCAGTTGACAATGCATCCATAATGGGAACAGTCTTGTTTCAGCCCCACCAAGTGATGGGAGAATAAAACCAATGGGTTCCAGGATAGCCATCGCTCTCTCTCCTTTTTGCTTGCCAAAAGACAAGGCAAATACCAAACAAATCCTGAGATACACATATATAGCTCATGTATCTCATCACATTTTCCCCTTCTTCTAGGTCAAGGTACTCACTCTCACTTCAACTAAATCCAAAAGAAAAATCAGCGATGGATATTTACGGGTTGAATATTTTAATATTCTTATTTTATTTATTATTTGATCAAGTAAGGAATTTAGATATTTATAATACCTATTAGATTCCGGGTGGGTATCCACTATTTACTATTATTTATTAATCAATAAAAAATAAAATAGTTAATAGGTGTGTGTGTTGTAAATGATAAGTATTATTCATATATATGTGTTTTGTGTCTATATTAAGGTATGTATATATCATATTGCATTCTAAAAAAACATAAATACTCTACAAATATATTTATATAATATAAATATATATTTCAGGTTAGGTTTCGAGGCGTTTCAAGGCGCGTTTGATAATATTTATGCCCTATTTATTTTTCATCGGGTTCAAAAAATATCCACTTCTTCGGATTGGGTCGTTATCCACGATATTCAGATTGAAATGTCATCATTAGCTGCAACATCTAATGGACCTTAATTACTATTAGACTACACAACTCTATGTATAAACATTCGACTTAAATAACTTTGAGATTATTTATAAGTTATATCTTTTCTTCTTCTTCTACCACCTTGTCCTTTTTTTCTTCTTTTTTATCATAGCACACAAGTTATGATCACATGGTAGGGCTAATTCTATAGCTCCTTTAAATAGAAATAATCTAGAGGCATTGTTTTAATTTGCTTTCATATTTTCACAACTATAAAATTATAAACTAGCTCTATAATTTCCAAGATATATATGCCATTTTCTAAAATCATTTAATAAGCAATTAGTTAGAATAATTCAAAAATGGATGGTGATTGGTCTAAAAAAAAGCAAACTCTTGCTTATTTCACAACTATTCAGGTTCAAGTGTTAAGTCAAGGATAAGGTCATGAGGTCTTCTCATCCTTGGATGTAGTCCACCAGACATCTATTGATCGCCTCGTAATTGAATTTAGGCTAGTCGTGCCTAAACTCGAGCCATCTTATGCTTTCCACCTAGTTGGGCAATGAAAAACTATACCCAAAATCAAGGCCAACTCTTGGCCTCCTTCTAGTTAGGCTAGGGAAAACTATGCCCGAACTCAAGACCACTCTTAGCATCCTTTTAGTTGGACTGAGCAAACCATGCTCGAATCCAAGACCATCTCTTAGCCTCCTCTTAGTTATGCTAGGGCAAAGCATGCTCGAACCCAAGACTATCTCTTGACCTTCCCTTAGTTAGGCTAGGATAACCATGCCTAAACCTAACATAGATTTGCTTCGATTTAACATTTTGGGTCCATTTCACCCACAACCTTTTGTATGGTTGGTGCTTAGAATTTAATGTTAACATAACTCTCTTATTATTGTAAAAGCCATGTAAGGTGTTAAGGTATACTCTTTCTATAACTTCACCCCCCAAGACGTCTCTTCTCACACTAAACATTAGGACCCCTTACCACTATTAGATATTATCTTGTATAATTACCTTTATAATTAACTATAGAGTTAATTCCCATATTTTTCCATTGTTCTATATAATTGGACGTGACCTGTGTGTATATAAACTCTCATGAACCACCATATAAGTAAGAAAATGAACTCACTTACAAATATACTAAGAGCTAACATTCTCTTTTTCAACCTTCTAATTTATAACTTGTCTTTATGAGAAAAGTTATAAATTAACCCATATATAACTCTCATGTAATTCACACAAGCAATGAAAAATCATATTAGAATGAAAAGAATCAAGAATGGTAAGACATGCATACCTATATTTTTAAAGGTACAAAGATTAGACCTTAGAACACAATCAACCTCTAAACAATCTCCAATCACTTAAAAGGAATCTTAATAAGTCTAATTCTCCTTATGTTTTTAAATACCTAAACAAAATCACATTCAAGGTTAAAAGTCATACCTCGAATACACATATTTAGGCTAGATTTGAGGGAGTAACCACTCTATACCTAAGGTTTAGAAATTCTTACATATATAGACTTTAGATCCTCCTTACACACATCTATGTACAAGAAGGGTTTAAACTCCAAACAAAAAGTTTAACAAAATAGCTCAATACTATAATACAAAGTAAAAAAATTCAAAATTCAGAAAGGGAAATTTTTTTATTGAGAAAATTAAAGGCAATAGACAATAAGGAAGAAAAAGGCAGTCTTAAAATAGGATGATCCATACAACGTTATAAAAGTTATTGATCAAGGCCAACATTTACCATCTCCATGACACAGAAGGGAAGAATCTCCCTCATGTATAACATTCAAATCATTTAAATGTGTATTATCAATAAATATATCTTTACACTTCAATGTTTATATATGAATAGAAAAAGTGTTATTTTTCTTTATATGCAATCACTATTACATTTCCCCATGTGTGATTTCCATTGAATTCTCCTTATAAGATTGCTTCTCCCTATTTCTCTCCATAAAAAATCTCCAAATATCCATGATAAATTATCGTGTTTCCATATAGTTCCCCACCCTCAAGCAAAGAGTGACTTTGTCTATGTACGAAATAATCTTTATTTGGACTTAAGTGTCAAAACTGTTCATGCAAACCAAAGTGAAAAGACCATTTTACTTGAAAAAAATACAAGTTCTCTTATCTAGTCTTCACGATGACACAAATGGTCACTTTACTCATAAATTTAGAGAAACTTCTAAGCAACAAGAAAGTCTCCATGAAAAATCTTCATATTTATCTATAAAAAATATTTACAAGTCTTTATATTGAGCTTTTCTCATATCCAAGTTTAAAAACCTAGCATGGTCTCAAAAATAGAATAAAAGAGTTTAAACTGGGCATAATTCCATTTGGACAAAACTAATTTGAACTAGACAAAACCAGGCTTAAAAAACGTGGCATGAAATCCAAAAAAAAAAGCCTTACCAAAAAAAAGCTAAAAGGACTCACTAAAATTGATCCACCATTAGTCATCAACCAGACACAATATTTATCCTTTGACAAGTCAAATATATGATCATTCGATTATGATGCACATCTAGTACTAAAAGAAATCTCTTAAAAAAATCTAAATTATAGCTTTAGGGTATAAAGAACAACTTGATCTGAATACAAATGCATTCTTCACCTAGGTAAACAGACCACTTTACCATAGTATAAGAGTTATTTAATAACTCTGCATGAGTTATTCCTCCTAAACCCTATAAGATTAAGCCTAAAGATATCAATTATTATAAAAATATCTTAAAAATATAATCATTATTCATATTAAGGGCCTCCTCAATATGGTTCTCCCTAACAACCTTCAAGCCAGCCTTATCAAATATCTACATTATACATGGGTTTATCTACTCTATAATTGATGGTATTACCTACTAGACTTGTAACAACACATATGCCTATTCAACCCATCTCTCTTAGAGTTGGATAATCATCTCCAACTACTTGGAACTAGACTTAAATGAGTTCCTCAATTGTCTTTTCCACTTAGTCATTTCCCTATTTGATTATTTTTTAGGCTTAAGTATTCCTACATCAACATAGATATAACAAATTAAAAATAAATACAAGGCATGATTATAATGTAATATACAAAAGGTAAAAAATCCTATATATCATAAACGCTCATCTAAATAGTACCTTTTGATAAGATATCTTAACATAACTATAGATATTTGTGTTACTATGCCAATATATACATAGAAGGGCTACTAATGGGTCTACAAAAAATAACTCTTACTCATTTCACAAGTATCCAGACCCAAGCCTTGGATTAAGGATAGGGCCCAAGGGTCCTCTTACCTTTGGATGTGCTTTACGAGACATGTTTCAATGCCTAAGGAAAAGTTAGAGTTGGCCTCATCTCCTAGTTAGGTTTGGACAAGCAATACTCGAACGCACGGTCCTCTCTTGGCCTCTCCTGATGAGACTTAGGAAAACCTTACCTAACATTTCTTACATCCCTAAACACACTTAAAACACAACCTTAAAAGCTTTCATTCTTCTAAATGTATGCTAACTTTAGAATTTGAGGCTCTATTATCTTATATAAAGGACCTATTTTATAGGTACTCATAATCTTTAGGATTACCAAGTTTAATAGCTCATGTTTAACTTTTTAACTTAGTTATTAGCATTGAAAAAAGCAAAATCTAATGAGTTTTTTCATGAACCTTATAAGAAGGATCGATTAGCTTTTTTCCATCAAAATGTAAGATAGGGATCAATATTATTTTTTGTTGTAGTTGAATCTCATAATTAAAATATATTCAATTGTATACAGTTTAGAATATATTTTATCCATACAATAGGACACCATAGGACCTGGTTATATATATATATATATATATATATATTAAATTTAGCTAAATGTAACAATTGATAATAATATATTAAACTTATTATGATTTTCATTTTTATTTTACTAAATCACATAATTAAATAATTTTAGCTTTAATATGATTGTCAATTATGAAACTCACTTTTCCTGTTTACACCTGTTAACAGATGATTTGATAACACTTTACAAACACTAATTAGTAACCAAATAAATAAAGAATGCAGAAAACTTAAATGTATAAGGTATTTGGTTACGAAGGGAAAACCTTTTAAAGAACTCTTTAAAAGATTAAAAAAAAAACCATTTGGGGCAGCCAAACACAGGATAGATAATTGTTTCACTAGTTTGAACGATTACAAAAGAAGTATATTTGAACACAACCTTTTATGTCTATACTACCTTACTTGATAAGACAATGAACCTGTTATGTCTCCTCCCATAGTAGTTTGCCAGTACATCTAATAATCTTCAAAATCATGTTGTCATCCTAACTAGAACCTCTAATTGCTAACAGTTCACACAAGAACTCTCTCTAAGAGTCTGCAAGCTCTCCAACTCTTTAAGGACCAATTCTCCTCAAGAATTTCCTACACAGTCCTCATGTTTCAAGAGTATATGATGCAAAAATTTATGTAAACTTCTTAGCTGGTTGACACAATTGCTTCTAGGCCTATTCATGGTTCGGTTCGGTTTGAACCATAAAAACCAACCGAACCAAGTAGCTTATATTTTTAAAAATTCAAACCAAACCAAACTGAATTTCGGTTCAAACCGAACTGCTTCGGTTCGGTTGAATCCGATTTTGTAGCTAAAAAACCAAGAAACCTAATCATTAAATTAATGGGCTAAAAAACTGGTTCAATTTAATTTTTGTTCGGGTTTTTGTTCGGCTGCAAGTAGACTAAATGGATGTGGAGATGTGAGTTGTTGCCTTATTGTTTGGCTAGAGAAGAGACAGATACAGGGCGCAAGATGCAGGGAGATGAAAATTAAAGGGTAAGAGTCAAGATGCAGGGGTAGGGACAAGACAAATGCAAAAAGGAGAAGAGGGAGGATGAAAATTGAAGAGCAAGAGTCAAGATTCATGGGAAGGGCAAGACAGATGCAACAAGAGTCAAGATGCAGGGGCAGGGGCAAGACAGA
Organism: Populus deltoides; assembly: GCA_015852605.2. Classification (NCBI taxonomy): domain Eukaryota; kingdom Viridiplantae; phylum Streptophyta; class Magnoliopsida; order Malpighiales; family Salicaceae; genus Populus; species Populus deltoides. The sequence continues at coordinate 5,682,615 of CM027580.2, forward strand.
TGCAAAAAGAAGAAGAGGAAGGATGAAAATTGAAGGGCAAGAGTCAAGATGCAGGGGAGGGGCAAGACAGATGTAGAAGGGAGAAGAGAGAGGATGAAAATTGAAGGGCAAGAGTCAAAATGCAGGGACAGGGGGCAAGACAGATGCAGAAGAGAGAAGGCGATAAATCGTATTTGGCTCTTTGCTTTTTGGTGTGGGCGGCGGCTTCAGAATGTCAATTAAGGTTAGGCTTAGTGGTTTACTCTTTACTGTGTTATTTATACTACCGGTTCGGTTCATCCATTTAAGTGGTCAAACCGAAACTAAACCGAACTGGTAAGATTTTATGGTTTTAAAAATCAGTTTAATCGATTTTCTATCTCGGTTCGGCTTTCTCGCTTAATTTTTTATCGGTTCTCTCAGTTTTTTCTGTTAATCGATTTTTTTGAACACCCCTACTTGCTTCAATATAATTGATGCTTTTACGTTCTAAAACACATGACACACACTCCTTTCTTCATACTTAATATTCCTTATATACATGTCTTATATGATAAGGATAAGGATAATCTTCAAGTTTTTTAATTTGTCACGTTGTTAACAGACTGCTAACGTGTTTTACAAAAACACTGATAAAGTTATCTTTGGATAATGTTTTTCTACTCTATATGAACTTATCTCTTAAATAATCTAAACTAATCAGATAAATACAGAGAAAATAATGCTAACTAATTTTGATAAACTTCTATCTTAGCCAAATTATATTTTTACCAACTATACAAAGATCTTCAATAATCTAAGCCAATAAAATAACATTTACAAATTAGCATATATGGTTTAATTTAAGTATGATGAAGTATAGAATAATGGATACTCATAATATTGAGTAATTATTTTAGAAAAAAAAATTTTTTTTTTTGGGGGGGGGGGAGTATATAAAAGTTGAAGTCCATTATATTACATGTTTCTTTTTTAATTGTTTTCCTTGCAAAATAATCTCTATAACTTCAAACACCTAGCTAATGATTTTTAATAATTTGTATTGATGAGGTTATAAATCTTTAGAGACAAATGAGCTTCCAAGTTTAAGGTGAGGTGGTTGGGTTCTTGATTGGAGAATGATTATTGGGACTAAGAACTTGCCAAACAAGTCTCTTTTGTGGATTAATAAGACCCTTTAAAGATTAAAACAGTAACAGAATTAGGTTTAAAAGTCAGGCTACAGAAAGTACAAAAAAAAATGATAATAAGAGGTTCTAGAATAAGAGTGTTTAACTACTAGAAATTGAAATCTTTTACGTGATGTCATATTGACATTTATATAGTCATGAGTTGTCCCAATTTGCATGAAGATGAGGGAAGAGAAGGAAAAACAATGTAGAACTTATCACTAGGGTCACATTTAGGATAATAATATCCGATGATTGGTGGCTCACTATTGAGTTGCAAGGGTGACGTTAAGGTTTACTTGTGATAGAAGAACGTGTGAGAATTTAATTAATACTTGGGATGACCTGTGTAAAGGATAGGTGGAGTGGTTCGGGTATTATTTGAAGAGTGCTCCTTTAAAAATGTTTTTCGGTTGAATTGGCTTGGGTTAGATCCATATTGGTTGGTCAGATGGGATGGGTTAGCCATATGACCCAAGCTACTTGTTACACTCGGTCATGATGGTATTCCAGGTGAGTTTCTTTTGAAGATACAATTATTCTTCAATTTTTTTTTATTACATCAGGATTAAATTGTTTTATAGAAAGTGTTTATAATGAGGTTATATATGCATCATATATATGTCACAAAGCATTAACTTTTTATAGGTGAGAAAATTACTCAGATGACGTGAATGAATCTTTAACAAAGTTTAATTGATTAAATCTTCCAAATTCAAATATGGTTTGTAACTGAGGATTTTCATTGTTTGATTTTGAAGGTATAATTATACTATATTTTAAAAGGTGTGGGGAAAATATTATGTATATATTGTGGACATAGACTCATTGCATTGTGGACCACACTGTAGATATAAAGCGTTTGCACTGTAGATGACACACTAGCACCTGGAGGGCACCATTGTCTGGCTTGGCCGCCAGACTCAACTTTAATGGGTCCGGCTAGATCGCCATATATTTTCAATTTTATTTTTTTGTCTCTTTAGTTTTTTTTTTCTTTTCTCTTATTTAATTTTTTTTCATGCGGTAAAGAGGAAATAATTTGATGGGACTTTTTCTATATTTTATAAAAGTTGGGTGATGATATTTCTTTTTTCATTTGAGGTTAGGTTGAATTTCCTTATTAAAGCATGTTTGTTTTTGCGTTTCAAAAATGCTTTTTAAAAATTTAATTTTTTTTTATTTTTCTTTTACTTCAAATTAATATTTTTTTTCATGTTTTTGTATTATTTTGATGTGATGATATAAAAAAAAAATTTAAAAAATAAAAAAATTATCTCAATATATTTTTTAAAAAACAGTATTATGAACATAGACTTATTGCACTGTGGACCACACTGTAGACATAAAATGTTTGCACTGTTAACGATATTGTAACACTATTGACGACACTATAACACTTAGGGGCGTTGTCTTTTTTTGTTTATTAAACAAAAAATATTGTTGGGTCTGGTTTGACCGTCAAATCCAATGTTATTGGGTCTGGTTGGGCAACCAGACCCAACCAACCAGACCTAAGGCTATTGGGTCCGGCTTGGCCTCCATAACCAGATCCAAAACATTTAAAATCACTCTTTATAATTTTTTACATTTAAAATAAAAATTATTATTGACTTATTGCATAATGAGAGCCAATATCCTAATATTGTTTAATTGGCAAATTCTCCAAAAATCTGCATGGGATATGTTGGAAAAAATTCAAGATTGAAACAGTCCTCCTCTGTCTTTATTTTATTTGTCAGAGGAATCTACAAAGTTTCTGATTTTCATTTGTGGGAGAGAGAAAAAAATATATGAACACTGAATTGATCTAACAAACAGATTATGACATGACTTTACAGTCCAGGCTACGAGTGTGGAACCCATACATTTATGTCTTTAACTTTATTTTGTAGAGCAGAAAGGATACACAATAAACATGATTCAGCTTCAAATCATAATTGTGGTCATGACTCTTTGTTTTCTGAGCCTTACTTCAATTTGGTCGTGAATATTCACACTTGCATATATTAGTTATTTTTCTGAAAATTATACATGCATCAATCTCTTTCCAAATTGGGGTAAGATACAATGCTTCTAGTATTTGCCATATATATATATATATATAAAGAAGACCTTGTGCAAGTCTTTTTTTTTTTTTAATTTGGTAAATCCTGTGCATCTTTTTGCAATGGCCTAACTCGATCTATCAGCCATCTCGTCAAAAGATGGGGGAAAGCAAGTGAAACCCCTCATCCAAAAGGAAAACTGAAAAATATCTCATACCAAAGCACCATAAAAAAGTGTCCCCATTTGAAAATGAAAGATGTAATTAAGGAATTCATCACAAAAGATGTGGTCAAGGAAGCAGGGAATTGAACACACATGATCCAGGATAGTCGTGCGTATTCATGATGTTCCAAAGACATCAAGATCAAAAGTAAGATTATGATTTACAAGGTCTACTTTTCGCTATTTCTTTGACATAATTTCCATGAACAGACAAATTAAACTAAGGACAGATAGACAGAGGAAAATAAGGTGCCCTGTAGACCTACCTCAAAATTTTCTTGAGAGAATTAAAGAACCTTAAGTAAAACATGATACATTAAAATCATCAGAGATAGTAAAGGAAAGAAAGGGAAAAAATATTGAGATCATAGCCACAAAGCTCCAGCATCTTTCAAGATAGGCACCAACTCACCAGTAATATGAGTAGCCATGACTCTTTCCAATCCACCAAACAATTTCCCACCGACAAAAACCACCGGAAACTGCACCTGATCAGCAACCTCCCCTCCTCTATCACTATTAATCATTGACAACTCCTTAATCACATCATCTTCCTCCTTCTCTTCCACTTCGAAGACCGGTGGATTAACACCTAGCCCTAGCAACAACCTCTTCACAACATGACACATGCAGCACCCACGTTTGCCAAATACTATGACAGAATTCTCTAGCACCAATTTCTGGACATGATTTTCATGTCCCTTGGTCACCACTAGCACATGTCCACTGCTGGTATTGGCACCACCATGATCGCGTGCCGGGAGTCTCCGGTTGCCGGAAGTGGTGGCCGGAGAGTAGGCTCTAAATGGGATTGCTTCTTGCATTAGGGATTATTAATTAATGGTGTGAGGGTGACAATGTTAAGAGATTGGAATTATGAGAGGGTGTATTATTTTGTTTTGTAATGCGTCGAGAAAGAGAGAGGGAAGGAGGAGGCATTTTATTGGGGGATTAGTAGGGGAAATGAGAAGACTCTAACGTCAACGGCAGTTACGCGATCTTTTACGTCACAGGGACTGTGTGTGACGTGTCCTTACGTCACTTCTTGGTGGACGGATTCTCAGTCGTTCCATCTTATGAACATGACCCTGTCTTTCTTTCTTTCTTTCTTTCTTTATATATATATATATATATATATATATATATATATATATAAAACTAAATGGGCTGTTTAGTACCATTTGTGAAATTGGTTTTATGCTTTAATTTCTTTACGAATTTTTAGAAATATAAAAAAAAATTAATTGTTTTGATAAACAAATAAAAGCAAAATTAACAAATACCATCACTATTTTTACAATCATTTTATTTGGTTTTGAAAAATTTTGAAATCCCGATATCAAATTTAATTAAAATTAAACAAAAGATTTTTTTATTTAAAAAAAATTATGAAATGAAAATAATATTACAATAACTAATGATATCATGTTAGTTATTTCTTAAATTTAATTTTAAAAAAATATATTAAAAAATGATAACTTACTAAAAATAATAACAATATTTTCATCTACGGAGTAGGGATGACGAAATCCCCCTTTGATGAGCTCGATTTTGAAGAAAATAAGGACGTGGGTTTCCCTACAGAGTGTTCGCTGCCTTTTTTTTCTTTACAGTTTATTTTTAAAATAAATTAAATTAATAATATTTTTATTTATTTAAATTTATTTTTTACATCAGTAAATCTAAAAATCTAAAAAATTTAATTTAAAAAAATATTATTTTTTCTACATAAACATTTTCTAATCATAAAAGCAAATGAGGCCCGTGCCCACACGTATGTTTTCTCAAATTTATTTCTTGTACAGTTAATTTTAAAAATAAAATTTATTATATATAAATATAATAAATTATTAGATGAAAATTCAGCATCAGATTAGAGAATACCATCTTTAACCTCTATATCCATCACATTTACATTTTCATAGAAGACAGAAGCAGTTCCAGGACGGTGACCCGTGAACAGGTCATCCATAAAAAACAAGGGGTTGCTAGTGACATCACATATAGCATCATACACCGGACCACATTGCATCATCTTGATGTGCCACGTGGAATTGGATAATATTCGTTGGCGATGCCAACATGGCTTCCCACTTATTTTTAAAACAGATCCTTTCATCTTCTGACACGCATTAGAACCCGGACCCTTTCTAATTGCTGACGATGCATCGCCTCGTGACTCACAGGGTAACAAACCACGTGGATTTTGGCTTTTAATGATCATTTATGCTAATGTCCCCCTCTCTTTTTTCACGTCTAGAAGACAGACAGAATAATATATATTATCACATGGGACCGACCCCTAATCTTATGGATGATTTTTTTTCGAATATCTTAAAGTTTTAATTTTTTTTTTAATGAATATAACATTTTTTTTATCAGATTATTTTTCAAGTTTAAACCATACTGAAACTTTAAATTGTAGAATGTAGATTGTAATATAATAAGTGGTAAACTTGTAGGCTGTAGTTTGGGATACATAAGTAATTAGGAAGCTGTAAAGTTGATTTGTTATTATATTTTATTCTTATTTATGTTTAATTTGGACGGATGAAATTCACACTTTGAATAATGTTGTTTAATATATTTCTAATTTAACGCAAATAAGATTAAAGGATAATAAAGCTTATTACAAGTTAGACCTCCTGAAATTTAAGAATATTATAATTATAGAAAAACACTTAAAATATTTAGTTTTTATTCATTAGTCTCTCCATGTTAAAAGAAAATCATTTTAAAATTCAGATATTAATCAAAAACTGTTATTCACCATAATTTTTTTTTTTTTTTTTTTTTTATATAGGCCAACCATCAACCAGATTTAGTCCTATTTGTATTGAAAGTTATCATATTAGAATCTTTCAAATTTGAGTTTGGATTTGTTTGAATTTCTCTTTTATTTAAGTATTAGCTAAGAAGAATTTTAGGGTTATGAAAAAATTCAATGTTTAATTTTAATCTTGGGAGGCCTCTACTACCTCAAATCAGTACATTTTTTTTCTTTTTTGTTTTACTAATTTCTATTCAATAAAAGCTCTCAATTAAATTCTACCACTCCATTTTGTAATAAATTTATTAAATTTTATTTTCAAGTAACTTTTTATATTTCAAGTTTATTATAATTGATATTAGAGTTTTGCAAGTTATGAAAAATAGAGCTCCAATATCACAATTATCGGAGATAGTCGCTAATATGAAATAATAACGACTTTTGAAAGAACTAGCTCAACAATTACAAAACATGTCGTCCAAGGTAGTTCAACTTATTAAAATTCAAGGAAATAAGCTAGTAAAATCTCCTTTTAATACCTTTTTAATTTTGGTCAATGTATATCATCAACATAAAATCGAATCACCCGAGGACAACTAGATTCAATTGAGGTTAGATTTCATCATCTGAGGACAACTAAATTCAATTGAGGTTTATTAAGTTATATTTTCCTTAAGTTTAACAAAAATAATCTATTGCATTTCAAATTTGAGGCATCAACTTATATATATTTACACTATGGAAGCCTTCATCAATCTAAAATGTGCTTCTTCAATTAAAAGGGAGCACTTAAGAGCTTAGGAAACACTATTAAAAAATACCAAAACAAAATTATGCAAAGCAGATAATAGGAAGAAATCACATGCAGGCCAAAGAAGAAAGGAAGTGGAATTAAAAGAAGGGGATTGGGTGTACCTTAAGCTCCATTAATATTTCTAAGATTTCTAAATAGTATAAATTGATGCAGGAATGATTTGTTTTCCTTAAATAGTTGTATTGTTAAGATTTTCTAAGAATTTATTTATTTATTCAATTAGAAAAATAATTTATTATGAAATTAGTAATAATTTTAGGTTTTTATTTTTATTCAATTTTATTATTTATTTATTATTATTAGAGTTCTCTAGTTTTTCTATTTTAAGTATTTTAATAATCTTTTGACAAGAAAACTTTGATGAAGAAAATTAAATATTTTGGATATTTCTTCATAGCTATAAGGTTTTTTTTCTTTAATGATTTTAATTTATAACAAAGCTCGTTACCATTTATTATATACTATTTTGAAGGTTTTGACATTTAGATGAGGGTTTCTCATCTGTTTAAATATCAATTGATATAGCAAGCAAAGATGATTTTGAAAATATATAAATTGATGTTAATATAAATAAAAATTGATAAGGTAAATTAATACAAATTAAAAGAATAATAATGTAAAATAACTTTTAATCGTTTCTAAATATGCTTGGGAGCCCAACAACGTGTGAAGATAGATTTTTAAAATATAGATATTCTAATAAAATACTAAATCGAAAACTATTTTTGTTTAGGATTTAAAGCAAATATAATATGTTAATATTTGTTTTTAAATAGTTTAAATAGGGGAAAATGTTCTCCTTATAATTGATGTGATATACTTCACTCGAGGGGAAAATGCGGGGCTCGTTGTTTAAATATTTGTCTGCTCATAGAGAGACCTTACGTCACTTTACAAGAAAAACTAAGTTGATGGAGAGAGAAAAATAAAACAAATAAATAAAACAGGGGAAATAAGTGAATCACGGAATTACGATGAAAATTACGAGTCTGGGTTTACTTTGACTTTTGAGGGCCGTTAGTCGGTCAACTTTACGTTACAGGTAGCAAATATCAGGCCAATTAATCTCTATAAAAAAAAAAGAAAAAGAAAAAGAAATTCATGCCTACTGTAGCAGGGTTTTCTATCAAGACTTGTTCAAAGGAGATCCATACAACCCACGGCAGACAGCAAAGAACAGTCTAAAGTTGTCTGCCACTAACGTGAAATACCCACGTGTCAGTGTGTGGCCCTACTAATCAAGTTATAATGCTATGCCTGCCAATTGCCATGCAATTTGATTATAGCTTGTTTAGGTGCTTAATTGACAGAAATAATTAATCTGGACAATCGGAGCATGACCCTCACCAATAAGATTATCTCTTTTATTAATAATATCGACGGTAACTTAATTAATTAAATTTTAAGTTTTTTTTTAATAGTTATAAGTTTGAGTTCTGAATCATTTTAGATTTACATTATTGTTAATTTTAAAGCATATATGGTTAGTTAAGATACATACAAACTGGTCCGAATATTTACATTAATAATAATAATAAAAAATTATCTCTTATATTTTAATGTACTAGCAAAAAGATGCCGATATAGTGCTTTGATGTGGTAGAAGGATGTCCAAGTCCATTTCTCTGACTTTGGTGGCTTTGGGTGTGGAATTAAATGTTTTAGTTTATTTTTGTATTTTAAAAATATTAGTAAAAATTTTAAATTTTTAAATTTTTTTGTTTTAAATTAATTTTTTCTATTTTTATATTATTTTTATATATTAATATAAAAAATAAATTTAAAAAATAAAAAAAATATATTATCAAATAAAAAATATTTTAAAAAACAACTACATGTACATTACATGACAATTTAAAGCAATGTTTACAGGTAGTTTTTAACGATAACAAATTTCATGAACATTGAGCAAAGATAACATATAAGTAATTAAAAAATATATTTTTTCGTTGGAAAAACACCTTTGCAAATCTTTGAATATTTTTTGTTTTAAATTATTTTATTATAATTTAGAATTATTTTAATGTATTGATATTAAAAATAAATTTTTTTAAAAATATTTTTTTAATATATTTTTAAATAAAAAACTATTTTAACTAAAACCACAATCACTATAAAATCGAGGTGGACAAATAAATAAAATTGATTTGGCGTGAGATGGACTAATTCGTTATAAATGACCTCATCAGTGAACACATCAATGATTTCCGGGGTCCATCAGAGATCCCCATTTGCTGTGCAAGTCAGAAAAACAAACATCCTTGTGCTCAACGTGAATTCTAAGAAATTAATGAGTTCTCCTTTCTGTCCGCAATTTTTGACTCTCAGACAACTTCATACCTTGCAGATGATACAATTGGAAGATAAATTCCATTCTTACAAAAGCATCCAACCTCAAAAATTTGGTCCACAAACTGGGCTCTTTCCAGGTAAAACAACAGTGTTCAAGGGCAAAAGTCCTTGCAAGTCTTCTCTGGAGATAGAATTTCTGTCGTAGAAGATGGATTCTAGAAGCCACGAGGGGGGGGGGGTTAAAGTTCCCACTTGGTTTGGACATTTATTCCTTCAAGATTTTCCTAAAACAAGCAGCAGGAAGCCTGTGCATCTGAAATCATTTATTAATCCTGTTGAAAACTTAACGCGGAACTAAGAAAAAATGGGTGCCAGGAAATTTGGTTTAAAAAATCCCCTTGTCTTGACATTTGTATCAATCTTGGCAATCATTTTAACCTAGAACAACTCTCTTGTTTTTTTGGTCAAATTGCAGTACTTGAAGGGGCAGCATCCATGCCATTCCATCTAAAACGCACTCGGATGCTCGAATATACATCAAAATCAAAATTAAAATCAAAATCCCAAAATGCTATTAGATGAAGCAGAACAGATTTGAAATTTAGACCATAAGAAAAAAGGCCAAACAAAAACACCAAACATTTTATCAGCACAAAAGATCAGTTCATGGTCAGCTCTCTACCTGGGGGGTGTTCTGTCAACAACCCTTTTGATAGACGTTATTAAAGTAGACATAATAAGGGCATTTAGCAGGGAGTACTGAAGCAGGGAGCAGCTAATAAACTGACATAATATCGTTCCTCAATATTCTAGTCATTCATAACGTGAAAACTGAAACATGTGCATAGACCAAAAGCTTTAACTTCACTGCTAACTATTTTCTATTGATTGGGTTTGCCAAACCCATCTCTTGACGGTTCAGCAGAAGGTCACCGGCATTCTAGAACACCTTGTTCTTCGCATTTGATATAACTAGAGCAATCTCTCTAGCAGCTTCAGTTTTTCTTGGTGCAAGGAATGAGAAATCACTTCAGCAATCTTGGCCTCACCCTGGAGATAAGTGTTTCATGGATTATCCAAGTCAGGACTTTCTCATTGTATTTTGGACCAAGATCTCGATCTGCCACAGAACAAGTAAGGAATCAAAGCTCTATCTTGACCTGTTATGAAGATGCATTCAAGGAGTTAGTAGGCAAGAAAGCTGCTCCTCTAATGAAAATCGAGGTGAATTATTGATAGACAAGGGGATCATTCAAAACAGGAGCGGTAGCCAATTTAAAGGAAATGTAATATAATAACCAGCCTGCAACACTTGAAGCATTTGGAGATGGTAATTCCAGATAGAGTTCTGGATATTTTCACTAATTATTCCAATGAATATCATCAAACAATGGAAATACATGCCACAAAGACAACCTGAACAAATAGTTTCAATCTTCAAGTGAAGAATGTATTAAATTGCTATGATGCACAAAAATATTTGTAGAATCTGCAAGCCTTAACGATTTCCATGGAATGAACACGCCTCATTGACTTGTTGGATAATAGAGTCACAACAATATTAGTAAAATCGCAGAAAAATCTATGTGATTTCCATGAATTGAATGCATTTCATAAACTATTTAGACGAAATAGCAAATATTCTCAGAATTTCAAGGTCAGAAATATAATTGTTAAAAGTACTCAAAATTATTTTTCAATTTTCAATTTAATATGATGATGTTCCAATATCCTATACTTTATTCAAGGGGAATAAGCCAATCCTAGCAAGTAATGAAGTGGCTCTAATCCTTACAAGGTATTTACTTCCTAAGCGATATATAACAACTATAGTTAAGAACTGGATCGAAAGTACATATACAACATATGCAAATCATATTGGAAAAGTACATATGCAAATCTATAAGACACAGTGAAGTAAGCAAAACATAACCAAGTAGCGGATCTATTCAATGTGATTTCTAAATCCAAGGAACCAAAGAACAACATCAAGTTACAGGCTCCACTGCGTAATACTGTGCCATGACATTAAAAAGCAAAAACAATGACAGAAATAGAACTACAATTCATTAAGGGAAAAAAAAAAAATCACAACCTTAAAGTCGGTGGAAGCCCAACCCAAAACCAACCGAGATTGAATACGAAAGAAAGGGTCAGGCAAGCCCAACCCAAAATTACATAATGATCAAGCATGAAGTGATGATACTCTTATAAATTCAACAGTACTAGAAATCTCAACAAAAGCAGAAGGGATTTCCAAGGTTTCTTGAGCAATGCAAAAGAAAATGGTACTTGACAGATAATAAATTGTCAATCAAGAAGCAAACAAATTACTTTGCCAAACAAACGCAAGAAAATGAACCATACATGGCTTACTCCGTCCTATAAAAAAAATCATGTCAAACCAATTTTTAGTTTCACTTTTTAAATGCTTAAATAAGGAAAAATCTACACCAAAATTTCCATTATTTTAGAGGATGAACGATTTTGTACATTATCAAAAGTGAAGTTAAGTTCAACATCATATGACAACCATACTTGGAAGTTGGAACCTAGTGAGATTAATAGATTAATTACTTAATTTCAATAAAAACCGGTTGCGACTAACTTTTATTTTTTTTTACTAAAACAACGTTGTTTTGATTTT
>CM027580.2:8386767-8506242 GCA_015852605.2 Populus deltoides
AGTCTAAAAGCCAAAAGTATGGGTTATTTGTTAAGTTCACCGATATACTTTACTCTTAAAAAATATTTCCTTTAATTTTTCTGTAACGATATATTCTTTGCGCCTGTCTAAGTCACTGTGTTTTCCTGATCAGAAACCATATGGGTTATGACCCATCTAAAAAAGTTATCATTTTGACTGGTTAGTGATGTGGTGTTGTTGCCTTGGGATTTTGGGTTTGTAGAGAGCAAAAAGATCAGAGGTTTGGTAAAGAAATGGGGGGAAAAAAGAAGGTTATAAATAAGGATGAATCGGCAGAGGGCTGCTGTTTTGTTTGCAAAGATGGAGGAACTCTACGGGTTTGTGATTACAAGTAAGTTTCTTTCTATGTTGTTGCAAGTTTTTGTATGCATTTGAGAACAAAAAGAATGAGATTTTGTCTGTTTGCAAAGATGGTGGTCTCTCGGAATCTGAGATTTGGGGGTACCCCATGTGTCTTCTTCTTTATGATGGTAGGACCCCAATTTTGAATTTTTTTTTTACTGTTTAAAGTGCAAACTGCAAGGTCAAGAATCAAGATTAAGCCTTTATCTTGCTTGGAGTTCATGATGATGAGCTGTTCTGTCTTGGCACATTGTTGATGGGATATATGAGTTTGTTTATTTATTAGTTTATAGTTTATTTTTTTCAAAGAAAAAATATTTTCCTTCTTTTAATATACCAAATTCTTTTCCACTGATTGGGATGTTTATTTGTGTGGAAGAGTAATCCTCCAGATGCCACAACATTGTTTACTTGTCACGATTTGACAATTATGTTTTATCAAGGCACATGCATCGCATAAAAACATGTGCCGGTCCATCTTCAATTTCTTTGCAATATTCACACTTTGATTCTTCACTATTCATCAATGTATGTCATGGGGCCGATTAGCATGAAGGGTACATTTTTTTTTTTAGCTTCTGAGAAAAAAAACACGAATAGTTATCATATATGCTACTTGTAGTGTATTGTTAGTTGTTGATGGCAATTTTTCCATAGCAATGGTTGCTTAATACTCCCATGGTTGCCTGGCATGGATTACTATCGATTATCTCAATCTCTTTCCTTATATGAACATGCTTGCAGATTACGTAATCCAGGTGGGTCGAATCATCATTAAATTCCTCTATTCGAAAATCATATTTGTGTCAATTTGTGCCAGTGTCTAGTGCATCATCTATATGAATAAGAAAGCATGAGTACAACGATAACGTAAAGCTATACAAGACATAAGTAAAATCCGTTTATTTCCGTGTTCAATCACTTTTGCTTCACAAAACTGCTCTTACTTGCAAGTGGGCATTCAGAGGGGACCTCACAGAGCATTATTATTACCTGAAAGTCATAATGCTGAGTATAAGTATGTTGCCTCGTTCGCTTCTAGTTTCTCCCATTAGCTTAACTGGATTATGTAATCAGCAATTCCAGTTCCTTTTTTAAGGTTGAGACTTGTCTTGGGTGTACTTGCAAGATGCTTGCTGCACATGGACGTGTGTCTTGCATAAGCTTGTACATCCCATCTTTTTTTTTCCCGTAGTTCTTGATTAAGAACGATGATTGTTAAGATTCTTACATTTTTGTGGTGCTGGTGGGGTTGTCTATTCATCAACTAGTTTCTTGCTTTCAGAGATTGCCTTAAAGCTTATCACCCTATCTGCGTGGAAAAAAATGATAATTTCTTGGAGAGTGAAGTTCCCTGGAGCTGCAGTAAGTTGCTTATTTTACATCTATTCATCCAGTGTATTGTACCAAGGAGATGTAAGCCTAAGAATTGCTTCCTTCGAGTCAATTCATGTTCCTGCCTTGTCTTTCTTCTTCTGTTTGAAGATTTGAGCAGGTCACATAGTTTGTCGATTTTCATATTTTTATTTTCATACAATGTGTATTCTCTCTTATGGTTTATTAAAACAGCTTGGCATCAGTACTTAGTGTTGCCTTAAGCACTTTGCATGTGACAGAGGACTTCTTTTTTGGTAACTTCACAGATGTGTTTTATCTGTGATAGAACTTCTTTCTGATTATCGTAAACCATCCGAGTAGATATTAATCCTCCATCATTGTATTAGGACAGTATTGGTACATTTCTTTTGTTGACAAAATAGACTTTCAGCACTCTGCATCTTGATCTTTTTTTTTCCTCTGTATGATTGTATCATTTCTGGAATATCTGTTCAGCTTCTAAGATAATGAATTTAAATATCAGATTGGCATTCTTGCTTCATTTGCAAGAAGACTGCAACGTTCAATTGCTTATGTTGTCCAAATGCTGTATGCGGGTGCTGCCTCTGTGATGCTAATTTAGCAATAATTAAAGCAAAAGAGGATTCTGCTATCACTGTTTAACTCTTGCTGGAATTTTAGAAGGAGTAATAGTGAATGAGGTATGCATTGTTTCTAAAATGAATAAATGTCTGAATTTTGTTAGTTGCTTACTTGGGCACTATTACTCACCATGTTGCTTATCATAAAAAAATGCCCTGTTTGAAGCTAGATATGCTACTAGACTTGAAAGATTCTGCAGTTATTTAAGCAATTCAAACTCTTGCTTGGAGAATATCCATATTCTCCTTTATTTTCAAATAAAAGAGAAGATGGAATGTGACTATAGATTAGTGGAGTTAATTGGTATGCTCATATATTCAGTAGTTTCCTAGTAGCATTAGAAGGTTTTCTAAGTAAAAGATGAATATAGCTGTTATAGAAAGCTTCTTTATTTCAGTTCTTCCGTTTGACCTGTCCAAATCTAAGCTTAGCTTCCTTATTCCTTTTTTTCTCATTGTCTGTATGCTTTATGGTCCACAGCCGAAGGTAAACCTCAGCCTTCAAGACTCCTATGAGTTTCTGTTCAAGTGTTATTGGGAATATATTAAAGAGAAAGAAGGCTTATCTTCAGAACATGTCAAGTATGCAAATTATCTCTTGAATGACAATAGGAATTATGACTCTAATTTAAGTGATAATTATGTTGAAGAAGGAGAAGGACTTAGTGATTTTGAAGATCAACTTACCATGACTTATAGATTGAATGATGTGAAAGAGCATAAACCAAGTCACAGTAGAAAGAGAAGCAAGGGAAAGCCATATATAGCAAAAAGAAAGGAAAGATCAAAGACTAAGATGTTCCTTGGATGGGGATCAAAATGCCTATTTGAATTCCTTACATCTATTGGTCAGGAAACAAACAAAGAATTATCACAACATGATGTGACCATTATTATTTTTGGGTATTGCAGAGATAACAATCTTCTTGACCCACTGAAGAGAAAAAATATTCTTTGTGATGAAAAACTACGCTCTCTTCTGGGAAGGAAGTATGTCAATAAGAATAGCATATATAAGCTATTGACAAAACATTTTGCCGAGAATTTGGAAGAGTCACGGAATGAGTTTGTAAACAGCTTAGAAGTAGAGGGTCAGAATACATTATCACCTTGTAAAAGGCAGAAAAACTCAAATTGGGAAGGAAAGTCTCAGAATAAGGAAGTAGTTTCAGATATGCAACGCAGCTGTTTTGCATCTGTCATACCTAGGAATATCAAACTTGTCTATCTGCGGAGGAGTGCACTTGAGGAGCTGTCAAAGCAGCCAGAGATCTTTGATGCTATTGTAATGGGTAGTTTTGTGAGAGCGAAAACTGATCCTAATGATTGGATGCAGAAACACTCTCATCAGCTCGTGCAAGTGATAGGTAATGGTCCCCCTTGCATTTTTTGACTCAAGTAATAAACTTTTATCTATCTCTGTTATAAATAGTTTTACTCATTTTTATAAATATAAATACCATGATCCTTTAAGCAAGCACTGGATTTAAGCTAATAAAATGGTCAAACGAGTGTCTTTCCTGTATTATTTGTTAGTTTGAATTTCTTTTCTTTTTCACTATATTCAAAATAATAAATTATAAAGTTTTAGAACTTGAGTTCAAAGGATAACCAAAATAATTGCACTATGTTTTAAAAGGGCTTGTGAGTACTAAGTTGAAGCTAGATTAATAAAAATAAACTTACTCTATAAATAAGTATCGAATAAAAGCTGGCCCTCGTTTCAATTCCATTACTGCTCAATAAACCATGGGTTTTAAATGCATTAACCTTCCTTTTTAACTGAGGATCTTTTGCATAGCCCTGTATTGGGATCTTTTGACTTGGTCATGTATAGCCAAAAGTTTAAATCATGTGGCTTCTTAGGCAACAACTTAAGCAGCAGATGCTTCTTTTTTCTTTATGAGCAACTAACGATTTTCTCTGAAACATAAAATGTGTGAAATATGTACAGATATAGGACTAGCCAAGGGTTCCTGTAAATATATCAGGAAGTTCGGATCGCATAAAATACTAATTACCTAATTAATCGAAGCATATTTCCTACTAGTTACTGACTTTCAATTCTCACTTCATTGCTTCCATGCCTGCAGCACCCTACTGAAGGCTGTGTTGCTTTCATCTGATCATCAAAATCTGTAGAAGTTAAATTTCTGCATCTCTAAGAACTATGTGAATGCAATTGCTTTGAAGTAAGTGAAACTTTGAAGAAGAATTTACTTTACCACTAACTAATAATTTAACTCAGGTTCACTAATTTGTTCCTACAACACTGAAGAAACCTGATGATTTGAGATGGGTAGCACCAAAAATCCAGTTGAAATCAGTGTCAAACTCAAGTAATTCTGTGTTTCTCATTTTAGTTGTTTGGATCCTACAATCCATTTATCTGAGATGAGTAGCACAAAAAATCCAGTTGATTTCAGTGCAAGCTCTAGTAATTCTGTGTTTCTCATTTTATTTTTTTTGTATCTTACAATCCATTTAATATGTTGTTTTATCTCTGTTTGTTCAGATATCAAACTAGATAACAAGATAGAATCATTGTTTAACTGTGGAAGAGAATGATTTGCTTACAATTTTCCTCTAATTAAAAATCAACTTCTCATTTTTTCCCCTTAATGATTATAGTGTACAACTACAGGCATAAAGAAAACTTCAATAAATGGAGAAGTGAATTCAGATATTCTCCTGCAACTTTCTAATAGAGTGTCAGATGTACCGATTTCCAAAGTATCAGAAAATGATTTCTCTGAGGTATGCAATTTGATCATCTTTTTAACCATATTGAATCTAGCAATAAAATAAAAACACTATAGTTGACAACTTATGTAAATTGAGAAGACCAGTCTATTCATGACCTTTATGTTATGAAACTAAATGTGTTTTTTATTGGTTAAATTCAACCACATTGACAAATATTTTCTAAGAGAAATATTTGGATTTTTAGAGTTGATTGAAATCCAGAATTATATTCTTGGAGTTGCCTACTTGCAGGGATATTTTCCCAGTTAATCATAAATTATTCTAACAATTGGTTTCACTTTATCGTTTAAGTCTCTCTGTTTCAAAATGATATGTTCAAAAATCAGAAATTAAACCCTCTTAAAACATTGAAAGTCACAGCACTTTCTGGTTTTCCATTCCCTTTTTCAAAGGTAATATATTGGTTTGCACTTTTTTATTTTGCAGGAAGAGTGTCAGGATTTGCATCAGAGAGTGAAAGATGGCCTGCTTAGAAGGCCTACTGTTGTAAGTTTTTCAATTGTTAAGTAATTCAATTTTTCAAAACATCATTTTTTTTAGCAAGAGGAGTAGAGTATTGTTGAAAACTTTGCCACAGTAGATTAGCTTCTACGACTGTGCCAAGTGCCATAGTCAACTGAATTCTGCCAATGGAATGGATTAATGGAGTTGTGATAACATTGATACTTAGAATTTATGCATGTTCTTCTCATAAGCAACTTTGTTGCCATGAAGAAATTTTCATTAGATACTTCTACTTCTGTTTTCCTCTAATTTCTCACTTTTGATGAGGACCAGCTACAAATCTCCCTTGTACATGATTTTCTTCTCTTAATCAAAATTTGTCAAAATGCATACACTTGGCATAAAGTTTATTAGCCTGTAAATGCATATCTACTATACGATCATTAACTAAAATATGTCTATGGTTAACTAATTGGTGGGGCTTGAGGAATAGTTGACGCCATACCTAGTCAAAAAAGGATGCTATCCAAACATGTTTCAAGTTATTGTAGTAAAACCTGACCCGTTGACCCTTTGGCTTTTGCGGTGATATGAGCGTGTTTAGCAATTGTCAATTATGAGCATCGAGTTCCAACAGCATTTCTCCAAAAAGATGTGTGGTATGCAGATTTTAAGATGTATGCATTATGTTTCTTTTTATGATTTTGGGCAGGTAAAATATGTTTTTCTCTGGATGGTATAATCTGCACACTGCATGCTGTAACGAGGGTCTACTCTTATACCAAGATCTGACACAAATCCTTTGATTGACAGGCAGAGTTTGAGGAGAAGGCCAGAAGTCTCCATGAGATTATAACAAAAAATGTACGTAACTTCTGACAAATGTCTAAATATATAGGTATTGCAATGTCTTAAAGATAATGGATGAATGAAACAAATGTTCAAAACATTAAACAAATTAATAAAAAGAAAAAAAAATATGGAGCAGCTGAGAAGGAACGAAAATTTGCTGAACATAGCCAATGAGGTGTTACATCGAGTTATAAGAAGCTAATTTATTGGTGTATTCTCTGAATTTGAAATTTATAAAGATGAGTGCTAATGTTTTTTTTTATGACTTTTTAAATTCAATGTCCATTTGGAATGGATCAAGCAGCTTTCTTTCTTTCTTTTTTGGTTCTTGTGGAAACTAGAAAATTCTTTTGTCGTGTACATAGCTTTACTAAAAAATGTTTTCCAGATGATTTTCTCTCATTCTGTATTTTTTTTTTGGAGGGTTTTGTGTCTGTGTTTGGTGCTTCCCTTTTTCTGATTTTGCTGATTTCTTTGTCGCAATGAAATATCCTAGTGGATTGCCAAAGAACTGGTTGCACTATCAAATCTCATTAATCAGGCAAACGAGAAGGGATGGAGAAAAGAATATCCTTTGATGATTGTGATTTCCTGCACAATTGGGGTTAAATATGTTGAATTCAAGCAATGACATGAACTGCTCGTAACATTTTTCTTAACTCATATATTCTATTAGTTGGCAATTGCACAATCGAAACACATTAAATAATCTTTCCTTTCCTTTTCTTTCCTTTTTGGGTGTTGGTCAAGGGTCACGTATGCCTGCAGGTCAAATGTTAAGTGGTTGATCTCCAGAACAAATAATTTACTGTACTTATCTCAATTTAAAGGAAATGTGACCCTTAACCATCATATTGCATACGTTTTCTGAGTACATGGACAGAAAGCTTCTGCTTCAGACACCCGTAGAACAAACACGATTGTTACAAGAGGTTCCAGAAGTAATTGCAGATGAAATAGAAGTTCAATCTGCATGTAAGGACATGTCTAGGAAGGATGAGCAAACTGACTTGCCAAAATCAGCCCTTAAAGGGACATCACCACCTCCCAAAAGAAGTTCAGAAGGCATTAAAGGTTCTTCTTGCTGCCTGGATGATGGAGCAAATGGTGCAGGTTTGCTAGTCAGCTCATATTTCCTTATTTCCATAAATAAATTCTACAAACTATTGCCTCTTTTATTTTTTTGATCCATGGAAGTTCAGGTTCTTTTTTGTGTCTCGTATGATTTGGAGGTGAATAAATTTATATCAAAGATAACCTGATAGATTATGACAAAAATTTAAGGTTCCTGAATTATAACTGCTAGTCTGGTTCAGGATTTTCTACTGTTCTATTGAAATACATTATGCTCTTGAGAAGATTTAAGACTTTGTGCAGGTTGCACATTTAGCTGAAGTAATTTTCTATAGCTTTTGGTCTAGGCTTCATTTTACAAGAAATAGAGACATTGTCGGTGAAAACTCTGCTTCTAAACTAATCAAATCTGGTTCTGCTCATAAAGATGATCAAAGCATAGAAATGGAAGAAAGAGGTTTGATTTTGATTTTCTATCTTTGTTAGATTGGTTCCGACTTCTATTTTGTGACATTATTAGTTGGGTACATGGGTGTCTCAATCATTCTCGTTCTCAATCTGAAATCAGAGACTCTCTCTGGGAAAGATATCTGAGTAAGCCTGTAAAAAATTCATATCTGGACAATTAGAGACCAAAAATGTTAGGCAAGACCTTATCCCAATTTCACATGGAGAATTTCTGTTATCTCTATAAGAGGGATGAGATCACATGATTAATTATTTGAAATATATTCACTTTGTGAATTGTGTTCTCTCTTGAATCAAGATTCGTGGATAGTTTGTTATCACTACAATCTTTTTGTTTTCAAGGATCTGAACATTTGGGCAGTGTTATTTCATTAATGTACCTTTCTCGTTTGAAAGAATAAAAAATCTGAACTTTTTTGTTTTTCCTTTTTTTTTTCATGGAGTGGGATCATATATTGGGAAAATATTAGAGAAGTACAACTTCTCTACTGGGGCAGGGGCTTTACAGCATCAACAATTTAGGAAAGTGAACACAACTTTATCCATTTGGTATATAAGTATACAGCATCAACAATTTAGGAAAGTGAACACAACTTTATCCATTTGGTATATAAGTATCATATGAATTGTTTATGTCCCAAAGAACAAAGATTGAGTTATTGGTTTCTGACAAACAGCCAAAGAACAAAGGTTGAGCAGTCTTCTTCCTGTTTTATACGTGAAACATTTTTTTCTATTGCAAATGACATATTTCTTCCAAAATAACTTACCACCATAATTTGTATTGTTGCGTCCAAGGGTGTGCATTCCTTTTTTCTTGTGCTTTTGTACTTTTTCCTGTCCTTTTCACTTTCATACTTCTCCTATTGACTACTGGCTAAACTCTTGCATGTGCTAGATTCATTGTTCTTTTATTTTTTTGGGTTTTGTTTGTCCAGTCATTCATCTACCTGGCATAGAAACATATTGGTTGTATGCAACTGCATCAGTGCTTTTATATGCTCACTCACACTCTTCCAAAGTTCCATGGCATGTCTTGCAAGTTACTCTCATGTTTTTGTATCTTTGAAGGGGAACTTCTTCTTATAGAAAGGGGAAAACATGTTTTTCCTCTGATCATTCAACAAGTTTTTTGTCATTTAAGTCTTTTCTAACCCAAATTCACTTGGGAAGTTCAAATGTTTAAAACAAAGCTCTGCAGCAAGCCAGAAAAGGGAACTTGCATTCATTAGTTTGCTTTTTTTGTGCCTGCTAGATAAGTACTTGAGAAAGCTGTATTTGAACTTTTTGAGACTAATTGAGTTGTGAAGTAAATGAAAGCAAGCCAATAAAGCACCATACACCATAGCTTGCAAATGGGTGCAAGTCCCTTTTTTGGAGCCGCAAAAGTCAAAGCACAAACAATATTGTATCTACCTAAAACACTAAAATCAAAGTGATGAAGAAAAAAGATTGAAGACGGACTAACATGATTCAAAAGATAGAAGATATACTTTAAGACATCTTTAGACGATGACAAGTTTAAGACTAGACAGTCATACTACATTCCCAAGCTGCAACAGGGCTTTAGTCCAGCTCGGAATGATTGAGTGCATCAAATTGAAAATTCATGGGCTTCACTTGAAATTGCTTTGTTGCTTAGTGCCAAAAGCAGCTAAACAACTCTCATGATATATGTTTTCTTTGCTTTTCTATTTTCCTATTGGCCCTTGATACACTTGCTCAGTGTATGGTATTTCCCTTGTATAGGCATTTTGCATATCTCTTCCTGTAAATGTTACAACTCTCCCTCACATCATAAACATTGTTAACTGCCTTCAACTGTGGGCTGGGACAAACAAAATGCCATATTTTCGTTGCAGACATTGTGTTCTTTCAGAAATAAGTTATCCTTTTCATTATTTTCTTTTCCTTAGCCATCACGTATCTGGGGTGCTTGTATTCATTTTTCATCCATGGTTGTTTATCTACGTTTGCGAAGTGACCTTAACCATGTGAAGAGTTAGAATTTGGTGCAGCCTTTTAATGAATTTCTAATTGTTTTCAATTTAAATTTTGAAATAAATTACCGAGTTATAACTGTCTCAGTGATATGGCTGTTTACCATGATATTTTTGGGGATTTCAAAAAGTCTTGTTGTGTTTGTTCCAAATTCCAGCGGAAAAAAAGCAGTTTGAAGCTTTTGAAAAACTTCAACATCAATCACGCACTACAACTCGTGATGGTAAAGATGGTGGCTTTATTCAGACAGGGAGCAAGCAGTATTTTGAAGAGTTGAACAAAAACCGCTCCAGAGTATCCCAACCCAAAATAGTCTCGGGACAAACTCCTGGTCCTTTTTCTGAAGGCATGCCCAGTGCTTTTCTTCCACTAAAGCAATGTCAACCTGTTAACAGTATTTCCAGAGATGAGCAAAATGAACAGGTAGACATTGAATGTCAAAACAAGGAGCAAGGCACTCCAAGAGATGGATCTAATGAGCCAAGTGAACCAAGATTTAAGTTGATTGTGTCGAGCGATAATGGAGAGCAAGATCCAAGTGCTGCAGCTAATCATACTGGTGAGTCGGATCGCTTACCTCACTGTAATTGCAGTTAATGTATCTATGATTCTATCTTTAAATTCCAGATAATTTAGCTAATAATATCTTTCATGCATATTTATCTTTATATGGGCAGATAAGCAGCATGATAAAGGAGCTGCATTGGAAGTAAATCATCAATTACACTCTCTTCCTGATGATACTCAAGATGGTGGCGCTCTTAGGACGGAGAGTAATGAAGGTTGTCAAATAAAGCATACCAATACTAGAGCAGTCCATGCTGAAGCCTTTCCAGCAAAAGTTATTGCTTCTATTTCTCAAGGCCGACCCAATGCCCCTCCACAAGAGCCTTATCAGCCTGCTAATGATATATCTAAGACAAAACAAAATGGACAGGTAAATGTTGCACATGAAAACAAGAAGCAAAGTGCTCCAGCAGCTGATTTAATTGTGTTAAGTGATGATGAGAAGGAAGATGCAAGTGCTGCAGCTAGTAAGCAAAAAATTCAGAACTTAAACACCATATGGAATTGCATTAGTCCAAATGGTATGAAAACAGGGCCTTGGTCAATGTTACTGCTTAAGGAATGGAGTGATAGTGATTCCTGTGTATTAAAATGGAAGGTTTGGAAGAGCGGTCAGAGCCCAGAAGCAGCAATTTTTCTAAATGAAGCCCTCAACCAGGTTTTCAATAGAAGGAAATGTTGACGTTTTTCATTTTTCACTCGGTTACCAACATGAAGCGTCCAAGCCAAGATAAAGTATTTCTTTCCGAATAACTAATTTACTCACTATTTTATGTTCAGATTTTGGCATGACGCTTTCATATGTACATAACGCTTATATTTCAGAAAGACTAGCCTCGATCACTTCATGGTGGTTTTTAAAGAACCAGGACGCAAATCAGTTATTGGGAAACACAAAAATAAGGCCAGTACATTTACCTATTTGTTTCATACAGAATTGATGCCGCTTCACTGCATGCTTAGCAATATTCTAACTTCATACATGCGTGTTCATCGAAAACTAAATTACCAAGTCACTAATGTTCGATAATTTGACATGATCAATTTCTAGGAACAAATTTACAGGGTCATAGGGTTAACATTTTACTTGTTCCTTATTCCCTGTATCAAGAATCAATATGTTTTTAATGCATGTGGGATGAATGGATTAATGAATTGATCCCAGCCTGGAAGGTTAAATTTTAGAACTCACAATCCAGAATTGAGAAAGTCATTTAAAAAAGCTAAAATTATATTAGAAAATCTCGATCCAATAATTTTTTAAATTAAAAATCAAAATTATATGGTTAGAACATTATAAAGATATATCCTTGATAAGTTCTGGAAGTTTTTAAAAAAACTCGAAGAAGAAGTTTACTCATGCTATTCAATTCTTAATGACAACAAAAATATGTATTTTCAATGTTATTTCATTTACTTATAGAATATGGCTTACAAAATAAATCTTAGTTAGCTAATGAACTTAAATTAAATTGAATCTATATATCTAACTTAAATCTAGAATTGAATAGAAATAAAATAACTATAATTAGTTATTGGGCTTAAATTAAACTCATAAAAGGAACTAATTTAAATTTATAACTGAATAAGAATATGGTATAAAGTCCATGCTTGTATTTAATGAGGTCCAATCTGCATATTCCTGAATGGTAAATTATAGGCCTTATCGAAAGACCTCCTGATGAATGATTGCTATGAAATTTTAATTTTATAGAAAACATAGCTTTTAAAATCTTCTAGGAAAAGTTTGGTATGATCCAATGGTCAATTTGAAAGTTATAATCATTAGTATAAAGGTATATAGTCAAGCTCTAGTACATGTTAAACAACCCCTTCTCATACTTTGATCATATTAATCAATGCTTAATCATCATTTGAGCTTAAACTTCATGCTTGATGTAATCTTAGAAGGAATTCTTGAAAATTTCTTGGGTCAGATATCAAGAATCAGCATATTGAATGCCTTTATGATCTTGTTGACTTTTGCCTTTATATAGGTCCAATCAACACACGCAACGGATTTTGTAATGTTGCTTGTTAATTCTCATTATTCCTCCTCTCTTTGAAAGGATTCAATATTGAATCACCAACTACATCAAAAGGAGAAAGATCATAAATGTTAAATGTGGCATTAACATTACACACACATAGAAGTTCCTACTTGTATACATTGTCATTAATTTATTCAATGACTTGGAATGGACCATTCCCTCTAGTATGCAACTTAAATCACTTATGGGCTGAAAAGTTTTCCTTTCTCATATGCATCCAAACTCGATCACCATTTTTAAAGATAACTCACCTATAATCCTTATTAGATTTAGATGTATATTGTTCATTTTTATTTCCTATTTATTGTCAAACACTCTCATTAAGTTTCTTTATAATTTCTTTATCCATTTCTATACCTTTTTCACTAATAACATAGCCAAGAAAAACAACTTTATCCATGCAAAAAGAATATTTTTTAAAGTTGGTATACAAATTTTCATTTCTCAAAACATTAAGCACACGACAAAAATGGTTAATATACTCCTCTAAGCTTTAATTATACACTAAGATATCATCAAAATAGTAATAAATTTGCTTATAAATGCACACATTACATGATTTATTAATCTAATAAATGTGTTACCATAATATGTCTATACTTTAGACATGCCACAATATGTCTATACTTTAGCCTATGAATTATTGATAGCCTTGCAATAAACACACATCTTTCAAGACACATCCTTTTTAGACACAAATAGTACTGAAAACACACAAGGACTCATGCTCACCCTCAAGTACCTATCACCTAACAACTCTTTAACTTGCCTTTAAAACTCCCTTTTCTTTTCTAGGTTACTTTTATAGGTTGGTCAGTTGAGAATTATAGCTTTAGGCAAAAAAACCAATTTAATGTTTTATTCACTATGAATATCATCAGGAAATACATCTTTATATTTCTGCAATGAAGAAATAGCAATAATAAAAAAATATTTTTCAAGATTGTTAGTATTAAAATATGTCTTTATACACAAAAGTACAAATATAGATTGGGTAGTGTACATAATGCTCTTGACATCACTCTGTTTTGCATAAAAGCTCACTTATTTTTTTTTTTCCCTTAACAACCTCTATTTCATTCTTCTCACATGGCCTCTCTCTCTTTTCTCTCCTCTCAGACACCTCTTTCTTTTTGTTTATTTTAGCCTTAATCTCTCTTTTTAACTTCAATTGGTCTTTATATAATTTTTTTAAGGTTAAATGTACAAAGGTAATGGATTTATTTTCTTTTTTCAAAATAATACCTATTTTTGAATCCATCATGAATGACCTTCCTATCGAACTACCTCAGTCTGCCTAGCATGTGACCTGCATGTATGGGATCAACATCATAAAGAACTTTATCATTTACCTCCTAATTGAAAACAAAACTAACATTTGTTTATTCACATTTACTTCCCCACACTTATTCAACCATAATGGCTTATATGGCTTATGGTGTTTTAAAGCAGACAAATTTAATTTTTTAACTAAAGTAATGCTAGCTACACTAGTATAACTTCCCTTATTGATAATTATACTATATACCTTGTTATTGGTATATCATCTAGTATGAAAAATATTTTCCTTATGCTGCCTCAACTCATTCTCATTGATTCAAGCACTCAATGCACTCCTAACCACAAACAACTCACCCCAACTAGATACTCTATTTCATCATTATTAGCATCCTCAAGTTGCAAAATTTGATCATTCTTACTATCATTTTTAGTTTTCCCTTCCTCATTATCACACATAATCATAGCTTTTTTTGTTTGGACATTGAGAAGTTATGTGTGCTATCCCTAAACATCCAAAATATTTTATATCATGATTAAGAGGTGGTTAATGATCATATTTAACTCTAATATTAATGGATACATCTTTCTTTCCCTTAGGTGGTTCTGATTTTCTCTTAGAAACAACCTTATAATTATTTTTCTAATTTGGTCTCCATGACAAAAACGAATCATAATTTCAGCTTGGCTTTGAATTTTCTTTCTTTTTTTTAGTTGACATTTCACTTCCATAGCCATAAGCACCATATCTTTTAATTCTATATAGTGATGTAACTTAATAATATTTGTTATCTCTCGGTTCAGACCATTTAAAAATCTTGTCATGATAGCTTCTTTATCCTTCTCCATATTTTTTTAATCATAACTACCTCCATCTTTTTAAGGTAATCTTCTACACTCTTAAAACCTTGAGTAAGATTTTGTAACTTCTGATAAGGTACCAATAGTAATGTTAAGGATGAATCTTCTTCTTATGACAACCTTTATTTCATCCTAAATCTCAGTAGGCCTTTCATGATCTCTCCTCTTATTCATCCCAAGTTGATCCTATTATATGATTGCATAGTCAGCAAACTTTATCACGACTAACTTCACATTTTTCTCCTTAAAGTAATTATGATAATAAAAAAATAGCTTTACTTTCTTCTCCCACTCTATGTAGATTTCTAGATCATTTATTCCCTAGAATGAGGGAATCTTTCTTTTAATACTCATAAGGCTCATATATACACCATCATGACCACTAATATCCTTTTTAATCCCTTTATCACGCCTATCATCATTTTACTTAAATATGCTTATATCAACCATTGGTGTTTGATCACCTTTATCTCTTTTGGAAGATGTATTTGAAAGTCGTAAAAGATATTAGTAATAAACCTTATTCACTCCCTTATATGTATGTAGTTAAAGATATGTCACTCCACCTGTGTTTCATTATTTACTTAACTTCTCTCAATCTTAATCTCTCACCCTTTTGCTTTTTTCCCACTCTTAACATCTCCCTTTTAATTTTTTATCAAACTAAATAAAATCTGATGTAGTGTTCAAATAAGAGAATTCAAAGAAAAATAAAAAAGGCAAACAAGAAACAACAAAAGAAATTTATAAAGTAAGAGCATAAAAAAACAAAATTATAAAGGAATAAGGTCTGGTATTAGTTTAATGGGATATGTAAAGATAAAAATTTAGCATTAAGAACTCTTTTGAATGGCAAATTAAACACCAAAGATTAACAAAGAAAGACTTTCTTGAAGAACAACTTAACAAAACAGATTGAAAATCGAACGTCTTAGCAAAACGCAATTAACTAGAAGATTTTTTCTTTTTTTTTAACCACTGCAAAAAGCAATTAAAATATAAGAAAACTCAAAAATTAATAACATAAGCTAGAGAAATTTACACTAACTATTTTAATGAATGTGTATAAGGTGTATTTTAAACCTAAATGATGCGATTCAATGCAAAGAACAATTATCTATTTTGAAATCTTGAAACAAAAAGAAAATGAAATTCAAACATTAACAAAAACAATAAATTAAATATAATGAACCTGATTTTATAGCTAAGTTTTGATACCAAACTGATACAAACCCAGAAGGCTAAACCCTATAACCCACAATTAAGAATTACTTCTCTGTTGTTGCTACAATTTGAACTTGAAAACAGCCTTTTTGAATCTTAGACTCTCATGAAAGTTTTAGATCTATGTCTTAGCTTTCCATCCATATAGACCAAACCTAAATCCAAGTTCTATAACTCCAGTTATGATCCAATAACTGAATGGTGTTCCAGTTTGGATTGAACTAACATCTCTTTTCCAAGATTGACCCTTTCTTTATTTCAGTAGTTAAACTCATCAATCAATCTTTTTATTTACGTGATAGGCCTGAATTTAAGATGACCATTTACCATAAATTAAAGGTATCTTAGACATGATATTATAAAACATGCTCTAGTTAAGGAGTTATTGATACTTTAAGTGCAAAATGATGATATAAAACATTGATAAAAATACACTTTTAAGTACTAATCACCGAACTACCCATTATATGCTCGTAGTATGGCGCCTTGAGTGTCGGTAAATAAAGTGATCATCTCTTAGTCCAAAAGTGAGGGATGCACTTGAGCAGCTGATTCCAGCCATCTTTGAGCATATTCCATTATGCTTTCTTTGTCTTTTTTCTTTAGATTGGACAAGTTGGTTCTATCGGGAGCAATGTCCATGTTATATTTGTACTGCTTGAAAAAAAATCCACCAGATCTTTCCATCTCCGGATATTTGTGTTGTCCAATCTCATATACCAGTTCAATGTTGCCCCACTTAAGCTTTCCTAAAAAAGTGCATTAATAGTTTCTCTTCATTTACTACTTTTGCCATTTTATTGCAGTAGGACTTGAGATGAGTCATGGGGCATTGTGTTTCACTATATTTGATGAACTCAGGAACATGAAACTTCTTCGGAACAACCATATTTGGGACTAGACACATCTTTACTGTCTGTACTGGATCATATAAGTCTATCTCTTCAATGACTCTGATTCTGGCTTCCAGAGCCTTCATCTTATCTTGATCAATGCTATCAGATGACTTGACCTTGTGGGACTCGTTAGCAAATGCATCCACGACTGCTGGGGCTGGTGCAGGTGTCGATGACTGCACAAATATTGGATTATGTTGAGGCTCTTGACCATTTTCACTCATTCTTTCTTCGAGCTGAGCTGTTGTCGGAGTTTGATTAAAGGTGACCAGTCGGTTAGAAGGACCTTCACTAGAGGTATTTCTTAGTGTTTGCTTGAGTAAGCTAGTAAGTCGAGCTACACTTGTCTTTAGAGACTCCAACTCTTCTTGAAAGTGGGCACCACAGTGAACGCTCTTCATCTTCCATGTTTCTTGCTTGAAGTCGGGTGTTGTAGACTTTTTGGAGACCTATATTTTAACCTGGCATGTACATATGTTATTTACAATGAATTGATGTATGCAAACGTCTGCAAATGTATGTACATGCATATTGATTATGGATGGCTATATTAGGGAGCTTATACTCTAAAGATAGGTTCTGGGCCGTTACATGATAGGTAGGCTTTCAACTTGGTCTCTTGTCCTAATGATCACCCTCATGAAGGTAATATGGGGGCTCAATAGGTAGTAAGATGACACGTACACCAATCATTACTAGTCTAAGCACTCAATAAAGAGTTGGGGTTTACAAAAACTTAAACCTTGACTAAAAGTCGTAAGGTAAGCTGTTAGTCCCCTACCTAACCTAAAGTTTTTCAGTATAAATTATCCTAAAAACATGAATGATGTTTGAAGCAATTTTATACAATGCATGAACAAATATGTACAAAATTCAAAGCATATGAGCTAATGAGGAAATGCATATTAACAATAACATAAAAACAACAAAACATGATAATTAGACAAAAACAGAGCTTAGTCCACAAGGTTCCCCAATGGAGTTGTCATTCTGTCGCATGTGTGCGGCGTCGCGGTGATCGTCCACTCTTATATATATATATATATATATATATATATATATAGAAAATATGGGGTAAACAAGGAGATCTTGTCTTTTATCAGTGGAATGGAGGAATGAGAGTCGCCGCCTAGTATTTTGGTCACTAGGAACCTTAAATGGTTTTAGTAAGCTATATTATTTTATTATCTGGTATATGCTAAGGTTTCATTGTGTTTTCTAGTTGTTGTTCTATCTACGGTTTAAGAAAAGTTCTCCTCGATAAGGAGATTCTTATCTCATCGGGTAAAACCTAACCGTTCTATGTCAACCAAAGAAACTAATTTTAATATTAGGAGTACGTCTTACATGTAATTTCATAGTCTCAAATATTAAAAGAAAACAAAATATTTTTTTTGGAATTTCTGAAATGTTGGCGTAGTTATCATAACTTTAATAAACTAATTATTAAAGCTAAAATTCACGCTAAAACATTTTTTTATATGAAAATATGATATGATTTTTTTTCTTTGAGAGACTTGGTTGTATGCAAGAAAACAAAATTCTTTTTAATTTTCTTTTTTCAACATTTTAGAGAAAATCAGGTATTTTAATATCGGATTTGTATCTTTCCGGTAAAAAAATACAAACCAATATTAAGCAAAATCGATAGAAACATATGTGGGAAAATCATAAATTTTTTCAAAATAATTTTTTTGAAAAAATGTTTTGGAATGGACTATACCCGACCCAACCATTTTAGGTTGGGCCAGACAGTGAACAGTGGAGCACTCTCCACTGTTCACTTGTAGAACATTGGAGAGTGACCAGAGAAGAAGCAGAAGAAGGAAACTGACCTAGCGGCGCTGGTGACTCACATTTCTGGTGGTGATGGTGCTGTTGTCACGATGGACAGCTGTGGTGGCAGACGGTGGTTGTTGCCAGTTTCTATTTTCTTCTTCCCTGTTGTCTTTTGCTATCTCTGCACCTTCCCTTTATTTGTTCTGTTCTTCTCTGTTTATTCTTTAGCAGTGGTGGTGTTGTTGGCTCGCGGTGGTGTCGTTGTTGCAACTGCCAGTGGTTCCAAATTGTGGTTCTCCTTCTTTCTTTGTTTCTGGGTGGCTTCCTTTTTTTGTCTCTATTTTTGCTTCTTCTATCTTTGATGATGGTGGAGCTATTGTCAATGGCAATGTTGCTGGTGTTTCTTCTTCCAAATAGGGTGGTTGTGCAATGGGGAGCTGTTGTGCCGGTCGACGGTTCTTTTTTTTTCTTTTTCTGTGTGTTTTTTTTTTCTTTTGTTCTATTTTCTTTCTCTTCTCTTGTTTCTATCTTTTTTGTGTTCTTTCCTCTCTGTTTTCTCTATTCTGCGTCCTTTCCCTCTCTTTTTTCTCTCTATTTCCACCCCCTCTTTCATTCATCCCTCTCCTATATTTAAAGGAGGCCAGGGGAGAGAGCCGCCCCTACCCTATCCAATCGTGCTAAATGGGTAGGGTGGCTGGGCAGCCACTAGGCAGTCATTCCAGGGCCGCCATAAAGCTTATCTCCTCTGCTTTTTCATCTTTGGCAGGTAAATGGGTATGGGTCGTGTCGGTTTTGGGTCTTTGGGAGAGAGAGGGAAAGGGGCGTTGCAGGGGAAAAATCTCCTCTTCCCCTGCTGCGCGTCTAGGGGAAGAAGCACAATGCTATTCAAAACAACACTGTTTTGTATTTTTTTTGTAGAGAAAAATGAATTTAGGGAGTAACCAAAAAATAGGTTATGACATATTGGTTGAAACAAACGAACCAGTCGACTGGTAAAGTCAGCAAAATAGTTTTCCTTATCAGATTAGGATAATGTTTCTTGTTTTGTTCAAGTTCTTATTTGTTTATGACTTTATATCTATAAATAAGTTTGTAATCAGAAGCATAAGATAGTAAAAAGAGAGAGAGAGAGAGAGAAGAAAGTGAAAGGAAAAGTAAAAACTTAGTAATATATACCTTCCTCTCAAATTTCTTCTTGTTATTTAGTTTTGTAATTTTTGCATTATCACTACACCATTAAATAGTTTTACCGACGGATTAATTTCGTTGGTGTAAGGCACGCAGGCCGTCGACAACATTTTTACAGACGGCCTGACCGATGGAATCTGTCCGTCAGAATATTGATCTTTGGTAATTTCCCATTCCTTCGCTAATTCTGTCGGTAATTAAAAAAACCAAACACCAACGAAACACCGACAGTATTACAGACAGCGACGCGTGCCAAAAACATTTCCCGCGAGAACTTTACCGACGAAATAATTATGTATGTATAGTCAATAGTAATCACAGATGGAACATTCGTCGGTGATTGTGGCATGGGCGGTAAATATTTTAGAATTCTCTGTCAAATACCGACGGATATATTTCGTTGGTAATAGTAAAGGTAAACACTGGTATATATCCGTCGGTAATGGTGGCATGGGAGGTAATTTTTTTGCAACTCTCGGTAAAATACCGACGGGTAGGGTTCCATCGGTAAAGCTGTCGGTATGTATTTAAAATATTTGAAAAAACATTATTTATTAATAGTAAAAAAAAACTAAATAACCAAATAAAATTGTATTAAACATAAAAAAATATAAAAATAATATTCATCCAAATATTCATTACAAATTTAATGTGTTTAAAAAACAAAATTAAACTAGAATAGCGACGGAGCTGGAGGAGGAGGCTGGTTGTTCCCGGGACTGTACTGCCAAAAAGGGGTTGCACATGTATGATCACCCATCCTTGATCTCATTTCCATGACCATTTGATGGAGCTGATCGTAATCCATCGATGGTCATTCATATTGTTGTTTCAAGGCCTTGAACTCCTCAAACTGGGTGCTCGATACTGATGGAGAGCTCCTAACGGTTGAGACACTACGGGCCGATCGCAAGTTTTCGGCCGTAGTGTTGGAGAGCCCGTAGACCCGATTTTTATCAGGTCCACCAGACGATCCTACCTCCATCTAGAAATCCGGATCGAAATCCGGATGGGTCGAAGGATTGTCCCTATATCTTTCCCTCAACCGACTATTATAGGTCTCCAGAAAATTTAAAAAAATCCTCCATGAACCCTTTGGTTAGAAGATGCATCGTTACAACATCTTGATGCAAAAACTTTTTATTTTTACACTTCTTGCATGGACACCTAATACCGTCATCAGTAAAATTCCTTAGGATAAATGTTGCGAAATTAATAAAACCCTGAACCCCGTTACAATAATCCATCCTTCGCAATCCTTGGGGTGAGTCCTAATACATCTATAAACGATCATCCATGACTTCTATCAAACCTCTATAAAATTATGACGACAACATGTATTAATTAACTATGTTACGTAAATAAACATAACAAAAATATTGGTTTGCCCCGACATTATCCAACAAACTAAAAAAACACTTATGTTAAATATTTATTATCAATTATCAACTATCAACGTCCATATAAATTTATACATATATAAATTTACGGAAATCACAACTTCGCAATAGAATTGATAAAAATTAAAACGGACCCGTTAAAAAAGCTATATTATTTATTTCATAACAACACATCTAATTCGGTGTAATTCAAACAAAGTTTCAAAAATTTACAAACAAATATAATTTGATAAAATCTAAAACAAACTATAACAACTACAAATTATACATTCATACTACAAGTTTCTTTGACAAATAACAATCAAACAAGTACATATACTAAAAAAAATTCACATTTAAATGTTAAAACTAAAAAGGATAGATTTACTTACAAAAAATGATAAAATCCACAAGAATGGATGTTGTGACCACGTACAAAAGTATAAGAAACTTGAGTGCTTGTGTTGAGCAGAGGGGGAGAGTTGGGATGGGTGGTTGGCTACAGTTTGGGACGGGAGAGGTGGGATGGGGAAGAAGAAGGGGAAGAAGAAGGAGAAATAGAGGAAGAGAGTGTCGGCAGAGTGGGTATATATTGACTTTTACCGATGGAATCATCGACGGACACTTTCCGTCAATCAGTCCGTTGGTGATTCCGCCGGTGAATGTGCCACGTCGTTGTACGGAGATCCCGGTTTAAATCACTCGGTCCATCCATCGGTAAAATCATCTGAAAAAAATCCACGTCATCACACCGTTGCAACTTTCCAAAAAAACTATATAATCCGTCGGTGATACGGCCGGTACATACCGATGGAATTAATCCGTCGGTATATACTGACTGTATAGCCGACGGGTATTATCTGGCGGTATATACTGATAGAATTAGAGATGGAATTATTGCCGTCGGTAAAAATTACCGATGAAAACATTCTGTCGGTAATTCCGTTGGTTTTTGCCAGTTTTCTGGTAGTGTATTATCTACTACATGAATTTTCTTCCAACACTCAAGGTTTAGCTTGTGAATAGAGAAGTTAATTTATTCTATATATTCACCTTTAATGTGCACCTCAAACCTTTCATAAAGTTGTATATAGCTTGTGATGAGAGTAAATTATTTATTCTATTCCTTCTCAGCAGTATAAAAACGTTTAACATTTTGGTTACTGACAGGAATTTCATTTCCATGTTCATAGTGTTGCACAATCTCCATAAATAAATCACTATCTCTATAGATAAAACACAAATTTGGGGCACCAGGATTGGGAACGCAACTTAAGCTGGTTACACGGCAGCGTATTCGGCAGACATTTACTTCAACAAACGTTGGGGGCTGCGAGTTTCTGAGTAAATGTATGTAGATATGCTTTTGTTTATGAATTTAGATTTCATAGATATGAGATCCTAAATCTTATCATTGATAACCCAGTTTATGTAGTTAAAATAAAACTTCATAATTATGCTACGACATATGTATCTTTAATTTTTGTTTGATTGTAGGGATATATATGATTTTGAAAGCTAATCTGTTTAACTTACTGAAAAATGTACTAATATTTACAAAAATATCTTGAAAATTGTAGTTATTTTCTTGAAGATATATATGTGTTTTGCTACATTTGATATTCTATTTGTTCACTTTAAAAACAAAAACATAGTATGATTCATCTAATCAATAATATCTCAATCAATAATATCTTCTTGAAAAATCAATTTGTTTCTAGTCAACTAGATTTCCCACAAGATACCATAAGCTAACATGAAAATTGCATTACGCTAAAAATTTCCTTTAACAATGAATTCCCATTCAAACAACAATTCATCTATGGTTCGGGATACACCACTGTAAATTTAACCATTTTAGAAAACGGTTCCACAATTTCCAAACAAAGTGTAGAAAAATGTGACTAACCAATTCTATGTCTTTGCCAAAATAAAAAAAGACAAAGTGCTTCCTCTGAAGGATGTCTTCGTCCAAGGAACTCCTTCGTACTAACTCTTCCATGCAGTAATAGCCAATTAAATACTTCAATTTTTGGCAGAGTTATTCCTTTCAACAATAAATTTGATGGAATTGAAGAGATCCTCGGGTATTCTATCTTGTCAATCAAGTTGCGAGAT
This sequence comes from Populus deltoides, assembly GCA_015852605.2. Lineage (NCBI taxonomy): Eukaryota > Viridiplantae > Streptophyta > Magnoliopsida > Malpighiales > Salicaceae > Populus > Populus deltoides. The sequence continues at coordinate 8,410,056 of CM027580.2, forward strand.
GTCTTAACCGAGTAAGTACCATCTTTTTCATGTGCCCACCTTTTGGAATCAGCTACATTATTTTTCCACTTAAAGCCTTCAATTTGATCAAGAAGTCTTTGGAGTTGCTCTATCTTTGCTGGCCTTAAATTCCTCTTCCAAGTTAAGCTCCAAAGCCAAGAATCACTAGTCAAGATTCCCATGTCTAAAAGAACACCTGTTGGTGATGTGGAGAGAGCATATAGTCGTGGAACTTGTTGTTTGAGTGATTCCTTTTCTAGCTAAGAATCTATCCAGAATTTAACCTTCTCCGGTTCTCCCTATTGTCAGTCTTGTGGTAGCAAGAGTTCTTCAATGCTTCAAAAACTTCTCCATTATGGATGATAGAAAATATGTCAAACCGTGTTTCAGATGGTTGATAAAAGATATGAAGTCCATTCTCAAAGATAGGTTTATACTTTGTGATTATAGTATCCTTCCATCCTCCTCTACGTTGATCATCAAAGCTCTATAGCCATTTGAAGAATTAGGCTTTGTTTTTACCTTGCAGTAATCCCACCCCTAAACCACCTCTTGGTTTTTCTCGCACAATAACATTCAAAGACACCTTGCTAATTTTTCTGACCTTAGACTCCCCACACCATTAAAACCTCCTTTGAATTGATGTTATAACTCGTGCTACTCCTAGAAAAAATGGATATATAGAATAAGGGAAGTGAATTTAAAACAGTTTTTAACAAACAAATACGACTCGCCAGACTTAACTTGCCTTTTCATCATCCTAGTCTTGCACGGATATGTAAAGTCACAGGTTTCCAGGTTGGCGGATGGGTTACCACCCAAAGAAAGACCTAGATACCTTACTGGTAAAGAATCCCATCTACAAAATATTGAGTTTGCCATACCTGCTGTGAAAGTATTATCTAGATTTATCCCGAACAAGGAGCTTTTGTAGAAGTTTACACGCAGACCCGAAGCTAGCTCAAACCATCTTAATATTCGTGTGACATGAATCAACGCATTATAATCATTTAGTGCAAATACCAAAGTGTCATCTGCATACTATAAGAAACTAAGGTACTGTTTTTGACTGAATTCGATTCATTTGAAATAGCTAGCTGAACTTGCTCTTTGAAAGAACACTAATATGGAACTTAATATCAAACAAAAATGGCGAAAGAGAATCTCTTTATCTTAATCCTCTCCAGACTCCAAATTGTTTGCTTGGAGATCCATTGATGATAATTGCAAGTTGTGAAGCTGAGAAGCATTCATGAATAATATTTATACATTTGAAGCCAAATCCCATATGTTCCATCACCTAGTCTAATTCAGTACTCCCACAATAATTTGATCAAATTGTTTGGAACTGTGCTGATTTATTTTGAATAATGAGTTTGCTAGGGACGCGTCGTCAAAGATTGATTTATCCCATTTGTCTCAAGATATTGTAGAACTATGGAATGAATGGCAGATTCGCTCATTTATGTTACTCAGTTTCTGTCTGCAAATCTTCCTCGCCATTTTTGGAGAACAACGGAAGCGTATTTCTGGACACAAGCTTGGGTATTTACTTTGGTTAGCATACTTGTCAGCAGATTGGGTTGCAACTTTTTCACTGGGCATCCTTGCTCGCAGTGAAGCCAACTCTACAAATCCGAACTTGATTCCAGTTTTTTGGGCAGCAATACTTCTTGATCACCTTGGTGGCCCCCAAACTGTTACTTCTTATTCAATGGATCAGGTCAAGGAATTATTGACAAGTCGCCTTCTTGAGCTAGTAGCCCGAGTTGGTGTGGCTTGTTATGTCTTGTACAGGTTATGGAGCTGGAATGCCATCACGGCGGTAGCCTTTCCCATCTTTATTTCAGGAATTATCAAGAATGGTGAAAGGATTTGGGTTTTGAGGAGAAGCCAGGAGTACAATAATTTGTCGCAGCAACCTTCTGCGAAATTACCTTGCATCCATATTGAAGATACATCGTTCTACTTAACGAGTTCAAGTGATGTCAGATATCTTCATGAAGCTCATCTTTTGTTCCGAACGTTCAAATTACTGTTCCAAAATGTTGATCTCAGCACTTTCGATCAAAAAATCACCTATTACTTGGTTTCTGAAAAGAGTGCCGAGGAAGCCTTCGAGTTGATAGAAGTTGAGCTGGGATTCAAATATGATCGGCTTTATTCTAAAGTGGCAACGATTTCCTGGCCTCGCATCATTATCCGCTTTATCACCTTCTTATCGTCTATTTCTGCATTAGTTTCCTTCTCAATAATGACAAAGAGCAAGAGTGTCTATTCGGAAAACGATATGATTATATCTTACGTATTGCTGTGTGGAGTTGTCTGCCTTGAAAGTTACTCTATCATGATGCATCTCTTGTCCGACTGGACTATGATTTGGCTTGGCAGTAGGGAAAAAGCATTTGATATTCTACGTCCAACCAAATGTCTTTCTCCGTTACTATCATTTCGCCGGAAGCTCAAAAGATGGTCAGGATCAATGGGACAACACAACCTATTAAGTGCTCAAACAAAGAAACCGGTGAACAAGCTTCTTAAGCAGTACTTTCCAGGGAATTGGAACATTCATAGCTGGGTGGATGTGGACAAGGATTTAAAAGAATTGATCTTCGTACAAGTCGTGGATAAACGTTCAAGGTACGATCCTGATTCCAGTGATTTCACTGTCCTCAAGAACCTATTGGAGGAGAGAGGTCGCGAGGCACTTCGAAGCAAGGATTGCTTAGATAAATTTGGATGGAGTGTGTATGATGCAGAATTCACTCATAGCCTCCTCACTTGGCACGTTGCTACTCATGTTTGTTTCATTGACGATTCCAGGAAGAAATGTTTTGCGAATCATCAAAATTGCGCAATGAGCACATCATTATCTAATTACATGTTGTATCTCCTGGTTGATTGTCCAGCTATGTTAGCAATAGAGCTCAGCAAAAACAGGTACATTGCAACTAGCATTCATTTGCGTCGTCTCCTTTCCAGGAATACTCGTACAGTAATCATGGAAATCACCACCTTAAATAAATTGGATGCATTACCGGTTCACGAAGCTGAAGTGAACGCATTTTTCGATGAATTGCTTCAAGATCCACCTGCCATGTTAAATGAAATCAAACGTACAGACGAAGGAGAAATGTCAGCCCTGCTAGATGGTTGCGTGCTTGCCATGTCATTGCAGTCATTGGAGTCACTGGATGGTTGGCCAAATGAAAAGAAATGGGAAATGATAAGTGAAGTGTGGGTGGAAATGCTGATGTATGCTGCAAGTCATTGTGGATGGAAGGAGCATGCTGATGCACTTGCCAGAGGTGGGGAGCTACTCACTCATGTCTGTCTTCTCATGGCACATCTCGGTTTAAGTAAGCAATGTCCACCTGCACTAAGTGACCATTTGGATGCTCGGGTTAAAAGGCTTGATGATATTCTCGAGAATGTGGTCTCTGAGTGTAAGGTATAGAGTGCTATTGTTTTTTTTTTTTTTTTTCTGGGATTAGTACTATTATTTTTAATGATTCAATTCGGATGGGACTTTGTCATGTACCTATGATTATATTATGCCTTTTTGGCTCTATGCAATTCCTCTTCATCATTAGTTTAATTTTAGCTTTATTTTGTTGTTCTGATATATGTTCGGTTTAAAACTTGATTAGGAAGAATTTATTTTCTATATGATGTAAAAATTGGTCTAGAAGTTCTAGAGAAATAATAATAATAATAATAATAATAATTAAAAAAAATTGGAAATGTTTGAGCTACAAGTGGCTCAACTCTTGTTTGTGTTTTTTTTAACTATTTTAAAAATTAATCTTATAAAATCCAAATGATTTAACTAGTCAATTTAGTTGATACAACTCAATTTAATTAAAGTTTTATCTATAATAATATTTTTCTAATTTATAAATTAATTCAATTAATCCATCTCTCAAGCCATGGTTAGATAAATAAGGATACAGATGATTTTGTAGGATCCTTGTCTTTTTACTCCCATGCCCAAAAAGATCACCTCTCAAAATGATGCCAAGTTGTACTTGATTGCTTTCTCCATCTGTCTACTCACTTTTTTTTTTTTAATGTAAATGTTGACCAGTTTGTATATATTGTAATTGTCGCACCTTCGCGCGGAGCGCGGTGTCGCGATGACTTTTCTTGGGAGCGGGAATTCATATCAGGGTCTTTTGTTTTTGTGAAAAAGAGAATCGCCACCTAGTATTATGGTCACTAGAAAACCTTACTAGTCTTTCAGAGATTCTAAGGCAAGGGATTGGTTGCGTAAAGGGAAGGTTTTAGCACCCCTAGTACGACGCCCTACCTAAAGGAAGATGCTTGGAGTTTGGTTTGCCTTATAACTACTATGATGTTGGTGTTTTTTAATCCCATCAATTTTCCTAGTATAGGTTTACTATAAAAAAAACTTGGGTTCAAACTCTAAAAGCAAGAACACTTGGGCAATATAGATCATACCCTTAGATATGTCTACAGAGTGCCAAGAAGAAACGATGCAGATCTCTTGAAATCCGTGTTTAATTTGAACTAAATTTAGAACCTATGAATTAATAGACAGCTAAGATAGAAATCTAAAAGATTCAATGTGCTTAAAAACTCATTTTTTCCCTTAGTATTTCAAGTGTTCGCGACTCGTAAATCGCAAGGAAAAGAAACAAAGATTTAGAAATCTAAGGAAATTCAGAGCGCTTTAAAAACTTCTTTTTACCTTAGTGTTTCATATTTTCACAGCTCATAAACCGTAAAGTCAAAAATTGAAATATCCTCAATTATAATAAAGGCTTCTTTCAAGGATGTGTGATAACTTATTTTTCCTAGAAAAATATTTTGGATATTAACCACTTGGTTTTTTTTTTATCCAAACATTAACAGTGAATAATAACAGGTTATTCCCAATAATATTTTGGATATTAATCCCTTTGGGATTTCTTTATCCAAATACAAATGGTGAATAAAGTAGAATTCCCCCAAGATAAGATTTTTGTATTTTTTGGAATATTGGTCAACACCTTTTGGAGTTTTACAAACATGTTGTAAAATTCAGAATGTAAGAAAATAATTTTTGTGTTTACAAAATCCATGCTAAAACATATTTTCTTTTAAACTTTGAATATTTGTTTTTTTTAAGGAATGTTCAAAATATGTTAAGGTATTGGCCGTATGCAACGAAAACATATATATATATATATATATATATATATATATATATTGCGTAGAAAACCGGGTATTCTAGATACAAGATTTGTATTTTTACTATATAAAAATACAAAAAAAAACCACAAAATAAATACACAAAAAAACAACGATATTACTTGTTTTTTTTAGGGGCTGGGTCCAGCTCGGCCTATGTGGCTGGGCTGAACCCAGCAGGCCTAGCTAGGTCACTAGCCCAAACCAGTGACCTGGTTGGGCACTGTTGTAGGTTGCATGCGTGAATTACTCACGCATGCACTGCACAGTGCGAAGGTAATTAATTTACCTTCGCACAGATAAACCAATGGTAGAAGAAGAAGGATTGGTTACGTGAAGAACTAGTTAAGAAGAATAGTTGAAGAAGAAGAAGTTGTTACGTCAGGATTACTGTTAATTTTCTTCTTATTATAACTACTGATTGTGCATCAAAAGTATCATTAAGTCTCTTATTTTACATATATATTTATTGTTTTTATTTGGGTTTTTTATAATAATTGATGTGCTTTTTAGTAATGAAGTTTCTTTTAATGTTTCGATAGGTTTTTGGAGCTTAAATGAATTATTTCAGAAAATTCAACGTCGGAATTCGGAACAAAGAATTGAAGAGAAATTTAGTTGAAGATTGAAGAAAATCTTGGTTCAAATAAGTGCTCCAAATTTGCTCCAAAAATCAATTCTATTCCAATTCTAGAAAAGAATATCATATGATCTATTTCAAGCCCAAACTTGCCTTATGTTGTGTGCAAACTTCAACCATCAAACACTCAAGGTTTTAATGTCAATCTTAGCCCAAATAATAGGTACATTTGTATCCTTATTTGATGCTTAAATTCAGCCCCAAATCAGCCCCAAATCAGCCTCCAAATCAGCCCAAGCACAATCCATGATCTTACATGTCCACACAACAAATAACATTTGATTTATTTTGGATAATTCATTGATCCAAGAGGGCAAGCACATGGATGGAAAGCTGGAGGGGACATTGTCACATTATTTTGGGTCAAAAAGAAGAAAGAGACAGCTCACAAAGGAGGAAGAAAAACGTGCACCAAAGTGTTCTCCAAGCTGGCCCGATTTGATTTTCCAGAACACCTTTCGGTGTTTTCCCATAACTTTTGACTCAGATGTCCAAATGCACTGTTCTTTAATGATCTGGAAAGCTAACAGAATGGACTATAAATATGTCTCTAATAGACATCTTCACGAGAGGCTTCTAAGAGGGTCGAATTGCTGTCCAAAGTTAGAGTCAGATTTGTGTCCGAATATTTACTGAAATTGTGTTGTGTTCTTCTTTATAGATTTCGGTTCTTTAGCTTGTAAAACTTATTATTTCAGTGTGATTCAAGTTATTTCATATTTATTAAAGTGTTATTACATATAATCATGGTTGGCTAATCTTCTTCTTGGATCCAAATCAAGGATGATGGTGGTTGAGGTGAGTTCTTTAAGATATGAATGAATCTTAATGTCTATCTTTTCATTTTCTTCATGAATGTTTATTATTGCAAAGAAATTTTAGAAATCATTTAGGTAATGTTATAATCTTGAATTTTTATGCACAAACCTTAGTTTTGGTATAGAGATTGCTTGATTCAATGTCTTACTTAATATGAAAGTACTTGTTCATTCTTAAGCAATAATCAATCTTCATCTTTTTAAACTTCATTGTAATATCTTCCAATCTAATATCACCATCGTTGATATTAGGTTGAGTTATCTAATATATGTTGAAGGAATCACCAATACATCACCATTAAAATTGATTTGGACCAAGACTTACCTTTTCTTGTCATTTAAAATCTATTTACACTTTTTCATCTTTGAAAACAAATCCATCAATCATTTTCAACCAAGTTATTGTTAATTTAATTTCTCTTGAGTTTTTTTTGTTACCTAGCTTAATTTTCAGATCTAGCTCTCTGTGGATATGACCTCGATCTTACCGAGTTAATTGCTACATCGCACACTCGTGCACTTGCGAGTTAAAACAAGCCGAACATAAAAAGCGGTCAAGCATTTTGTTTGGCCACGGAGCTAGTAAGCAAAGGCAACAAATTTATATTTGATTATTGGAAAACAAAAAAAATACATATAAATAAAAAAATAAATGGTCGGTTTTACCGCCTAAAAAAAAAATTGACCTCAACTTTTTGGATATTGGACTGTGGACTAGATTATTAATTGTTGGATTTTGGTTGGTTCAACCATTTTTCTTTTATTGTCTATCCTAATTAGTTTCTAATATTTATTGTTTATATTATAAGGCTGGTTTTACCGCCTCTTGTTTATTTTATTTTATTTTATTTTATAATTATCTTTTAATGTTTATTGTTGTTATTTTTCTTATATTTATTGTCTGAAGTGCTTGGCCGGTATTACCGCCTTTTTATTCATGCTTGTTATAATTATCTTTTAATGTTTATTGTTGTTATTTTTCTTATATTTATTGTCTGAAGTGCTTGGCCGGTATTACCGCCTTTTTATTCATGCTTGTTATAATTATCTTTTAATGTTTATTGTTGTTAATATTGCTTATTAGTTGGAGAATTTCTTAATTTGTTGTATTTTTATTTTTGAGCTATTACTTTATCTTTTACGTTTCATTTACTTTTATTTGCAATCTTCTTTTTCTTTGTTTTTCCTTTCCTTTCGTATTCATATAATTGTTATATTATTATTTTTTTATCATGGCTAATGTTGAAGATGTAGAGGGTGAAGGGAGTGTTCAAGGTAATGGACCTCCACAATTCAATGATCAACCTAATTTTCGAACTCTTAGGGAGTATCTTCACCCGGCTAGACAAAGTACACCTTCGTGTATTATCTTGCCTCTTAACCAACAAGCTTTCAATTTGAAACCGGGCATGATTCAACTTCTTCCCACATTTCACGGTATGGATTCTGAAAATCCATACATACATATTAAGGACTTTGAAGAGGTATGTAATACTTTTATTGATAGAACATGTACCGAGGAAACCATTGGCTTAAATTGTTCCCATTCTCTCTAAAGGATAAAGCCAAGCTTTGGCTAAACTCCCTAAGGCGTCCTAGGTCTATAGGTAAATGGAGAGAAATGAAAGATGAATTTTTGAAAAAATACTTCCCCACTCATGGGGGCGGCATCCTTACAACGTCAAATGATGAATTTTTCTTGTAGTCCAAATGAGTCATTTCACCAAGCTTGGGAAAGGTTCAAAGACTTGTTAAATGCATGCCCCTACCATGGTTTTGAGATGTGGAGGTTAGTGAGTTTCTTCTACGACTCTCTTACCGTAGATTTTAAAAAGCTAGTGTCAACCATGTGTAATGGTGAGTTTTATGACAAAGAACCAAGTGAAGCCTTTGATTTCTTTGATCAATTGGCTGAAAACACAAAGCAATGGGAGACTTCTCTCCCACTTCATGTTGAGTCTAGAAACACCATTTCTCATTCAAGTGGGAAGTTCCAATTGAAAGAGACTGATGACCTCAATGCTAGATTAGCCTCATTGGCTAGGAAAGTAGAGTCTCTTGAGATTAAAAAAGTGCATGTCATGAGTGAACAACAAGAGGAAAGTTGTGTTGTTTGTGAGAGTAAAGGGCATAGGACAACTGAGTGTCCTACCATTCCAGCCTTCAAGGAAGTGCTATATGGCCAAACTTCTGATTCAAGTAATGTTAGAAAGCCATTTTCAAACCAAGTAGGCAATCCCTACTCTGAGACCTATAATCCTGGATGGAGGAACCACCCAAATTTTGGATGGAGAAATGAGGGCTCTTCAGTACCTCAAACATTTCAACCTCCACCCTAACCATTTCATGCTCCCACACATAACACATACCAACCACCTCATAAGAGATCCCTAGAGGATACTCTTCAACAATTCATGCAAACACAAGGAGGAATCAACAACCAAGCTTACAAATTTCAAGACCAGACCAATAGGATCTTAGATGACATTCGAAGTCAACTAACCAAGTTGACTCAATCACTAAGCATTCAAGAGAAGGGAAAGATCCCAGCTCAACCAATGCCAAATCCTAGAGGTCAGGTACACATGAGTGAATCCTCATCTAGTGAACCTTCAAACCATGAACAAGTCCAAGCCATCACTACCCTTAGAAGTGGAAAGATTGTTGACAAAGCTATAGGTTTTGAGATTCCTAGAGGTATTGTGGAGGAGAAATCTAAGGAAAGTGAAGAGGAAATCAAAACACAAGTGACAAATGAGAGCTTGAGTGACAAAGAAGGTGAGATAAATGAGAAAGAGATGAGTGAGAAAGGAGATGATTCAAGAAAAATTGGAGTCAAAGTGAGTGATTTAGAATTTGTTCCTAGAGCACCATTTCCACAAAGGTTAGGGAAACCTAAACATGATCTTATGAACTCAGAAATCTATGAATTGTTCAAACAAGTGAAAGTCAACATTCCACTTCTTGATGCAATTAAACAAGTCCCATCTTATGCAAAGTTCCTCAAGGACTTATGCACAGTCAAAAGGAGATTGAATGTGAAAGAAAGAGCCTTTCTAACTGAACATGCTAGTGCCATCATCCAGTTTAAGACCCCTCCCAAATACAAAGATCCTGGTTGTCCTACCGTTTCATGCATTATTGGAAGTCATAAGATAGACCAAGCTTTGTTGGATTTAGGAGCAAGTGTGAATTTGATACCCCTACATTTCTTAACGAACAGTTAGGTTTAGGAGAAATCAAGCCTACTCGAATCACCCTTCAATTAGCTGATAGGTCAATCAAGATTCCCAGGGGTATTGTTGAAGATGTGTTGGTCCAAGTAGATAAATTCTACTTTCCTGTTGATTTTATAGTGTTAGACACCGCACCTATTCAAGGTTCTAATGCTCCCATCCCAGTCATCTTAGGTAGACCTTTCCTAGCTACATCCAATGCTTTAATCAACTGTAGGAATGGGGTGATGAAATTGTCTTTTGGGAACATGACTGTGGAGATGAACATATTCAATGTCTCTAAACAAATTGGTGAACATGAGGACATTAGAGAGGTAGATTTGATCCAAACAGTTTGTCAAGAACACTTTGAGAGAGAGTGGATCAAGGATCTATTGGAGAGAACTTTAATTCATGATGAAAGATTTTGTTCTTTGGAATGTGTTGATGAGGAAGTAAGAGAACTCAAGACTTATTTAGATCCAATGCCTATTATGTCAATAGGTCAATGGACCCCATCATTTGAGCCCTTGATTTCACCCCAAGTGAAAGCTGAGGCATCTCTTGTCCAACCTTATAAACCAGAAAGGAAGCCTTTACCGAGTGATCTTAAGTATGCATTTCTAGGGGAAGATGAATCATATCCTATTGTGATTTCATCAAAACTTAGCATAAAGCAGGAACAAGAACTTTTGAGAGTGGTGAGAAAACACAAAAAAGCAATTGGGTGGACTATTACTGACTTGAAAGGAATTAGCCCTCTTTTATGTACACATAGAATCTATCTTGAAGAAGAGGCTAAAACTGTGAGGCAAATGCAAAGACGATTGAACCCAAACATGAAGGAAGTAGTAAGATGTGAAGTGCTTAAGCTACTTGATGCGGGTATCATTTACCCCATTGCAAACTCAAAATGGGTTAGTCTAACCCAAGTTGTCCCAAAAAAATCTGGAGTCACAGTAGTGAAGAATGAAAATAATGAGTTAGTACCAACTAGAATCCAAACTGGATGGCGTATGTGCATTGATTATCGTAAGTTGAACATGGTGACTAGGAAGGACCATTTTCCGCTTCCATTTTTAGACCAAGTGCTTGAAAGAGTAGCCGGAAGAGCTTTCTATTGTTTTCTTGATGGATACTCAGGTTACAACCAAATTGAGGTTTCTTTAGAAGACCAAGAAAAAACCACTTTCACTTGTCCTTTTGGTACCTATGCTTATAGAAGAATGCCTTTTGGCTTGTGTAATGCACCAGCCACTTTTCAAAGGTGTATGATGAGTATCTTTAGTGACATGGTGGAAATTTTTTTGGAAGTTTTCATGGATGATTTTTCAGTTTATGGCGATTCTTATGAGTTGTGTCTAATGCATTTGGAAAAAGTTCTTGAAAGGTGTGAGGAGAGCAATCTTGTACTCAATTGGGAGAAGTGTCATTTTATGGTGACACATGACATTGTTTTAGGTCACATTGTCTCTTCAAAAGGGATAGAGGTAGATAAGTCAAAGGTTGAAGTCATTCAAAAATTACCTACCCCTCGGACTGTGAAAGATGTGAGATCCTTTTTTAGGACATTTGGTTTTTACCGAAGATTCATTCATTCTTTTAGTACCATTGCCAAACCATTGTGTAACTTATTGTCACAAGATGTTCAATTTGATTGGACATCAAAATGTCAAGAAGCTTTTGAAAAGCTTAAAGGGTTGTTGACCACTGCACCAATCATGCAAGCTCCTGATTGGTCTTTACCATTTGAACTGATGTGTGATGCTAGTGATTTTGCGGTAGGGGCTGTTTTAGGACAAAGAAAAGATAAGAAGCCCCATGTCATTTATTATGCTAGCAAGACTTTGAATGATGCTCAATTGAATTACACTACAACTGAAAAAGAACTTTTAGCTGTGGTCTTTGCATTGGACAAGTTTCGGTCTTATTTGGTTGGATCTCTTGTTATTGTTTTCACTGATCATGCAGCGTTGAAATACTTGCTCACAAAACAAGATGCCAAGCCACGTTTGATTCGATGGATCCTCCTACTCCAAGAGTTTAACCTTGAAATTCGAGATAAAAAGGGAGTAGAGAATGTAGTGGCTGATCATTTGTCCCGTCTTTCAAGCTATGAGACCACAATTGATGAATCTCCAATAAATGAATTCTTTGCTGATGAAAATTTATTTTGTGCAGGTACTGTTTCCCACATTGGCTCTCCATGGTATGCTGACATAGCAAATCACCTAGCCACAAGTCAGATTCCTTCTCATTGGTCTAAACTTGACAAACAAAAATTCTTGCGCAAGCGTCGCGTACATTTTTTTGGGATGACCCCTACCTATTTAAATCTCCGACCAAATTGTTAGGCGGTGCATCCCTGATCATGAAATTCCAAGTGTAATTAATTTTTGTCATGCATTAGCCTGTGGTGGGCATTTCTCTTCCAAGAAAACCACTGCCAAGATCTTGCAGTGTGGTTTTTATTGGCCCACCATGTTCAAAGATGTCCATGCCTTCTGTGTTGCATGTGACCGATGCCAACGACTAGGTAACCTCACTAGGCGTAACATGATGCCCCTGAACCCCATTTTTGTTTTGGAAATATTTGATTGTTGGGGGATTGATTTCATGGGACCTTTTCCAAGTTCATTTGGTTACCAATTCATCCTTGTAATTTGTTGATTATGTGTCTAAATGGGTGGAGGCCATTGCATCTCGAACCAATGACCATCGAGTTGTGGTCAAATTCTTGAAAGAAAATATTTTCTCTCGTTTTGGCATGCCCCGGGCTATGATTAGTGATGGGGGTAAGCATTTTTGTAACAAGCCTGTTGGGATTTTGATGAGAAAATATGGTGTAATTCACAAGGTCAGTACCCCCTATCATCCACAGACTAGTGGCTAAGCTGAGTTGGCAAATAGGGAGATCAAGAACATTTTAGAGAAAACAGTCAATCCAAACCGTAAAGATTGGTCCCTACGACTAGTTGATGCTTTGTGGGCATATCGCACTGCTTATAAGACCTCTTTAGGAATGTCTCCTTATAGGCTAATTTATGGAAAGCCTTGTCATCTCCCTGTTGAGATTGAGCACCGTGCATATTGGGCCATCCGGCAATTCAATGACAATGAAAATGAGGTTAGCAAAAATAGAAAGCTTCAATTGGATGAATTAGAGGAGTTGAGAAATGATGCATTTGAAAATGCAAAAATTTCAAAACATAAGATGAAAGCTTTGCATGATAAACATATTTTTAGAAAATCCTTTCATGTTGGTCAAAAGGTTCTCTTGTATAATTCACGATTACATCTCTTTCCTGGGAAGTTGAGGACAAAATGGATTGGTCCATTTGTGATTAAATCCGTCTCTGAGCATGGTGCATTTGAGGTAGAAAATCCTAAGAATGGAAATGTTTTCAAAGTAAATGGTCATCGATTGAAACCTTATCTTGAAAACGTTGTGGCTGAAGTTGAGACATTGGATCTTGAAGATCCAATACCATTGTAGTATCAGAAGTAATGAGTTTTTATTTTTATTTTTATTTTTATTTCATTTTTATTTATTTATTTATTTTTTGTTCTTCCATCTCTTATATTTTCTTGTTCATGCATTAGAGACAATGCATTATTTTAAGTTGGGGGGTGTGAGGTTCTTTATTTTCAAAAAAAAAAAAAAAACATCAATGTTTTCTTTTAGTTGTGATATGCAGGTAAAAAAAAAATCAAGCAAGAAATCAGCTCATGTCCAATTCAATCAGACATTCATCCTTGAGAACAAAAGGGGAGTAACAGTTTTCTAATCTTTATACTTTTATTCTCTTTCTTTTTCACATTGAGGATAATGAAAAACTTAATTTTAGATATTTGATTATGTTGAATGCTTGAGATAACCATGCTTGTTAAAAAATAAAAAAAACTTGCATTCGTATGTGAATGAGACTTGTTTAGGATCAACATTACATTTTTGGATTCATTATTGTGTTGAACATTGCATGCTTTAATTTGGGATAGATAATATCTTATAAAGCAAGATATAGCATACTTTTTTCTTAAGATTATTGAAGTACATCTTTCCTTGTAAAAGTTGTGTGAGTTGTGTGATTATGCATGAAAGATAAGTGTGATGCTTTACTTGTGATCATCCATTTTGATCTAGTCCTAAACAAGGTTTAAGTAAATAGAGTAATCATTATTACACAAATGTGTACAAAGTTCTATCTACTCCAATGTTTTGAGTTGCTCAGTAACTAGGGGTATTCATCACAAATGTTTATCTTTACGTCAAACGGCAGCTTGAAATATGAGTATGCAAAGCACTTTAAGTTTGTGACTTTGTGAGTAACCAAGTGCATTCATCATAAATGTTTGTATTAGCGTCAAAAAGGAAGTGACCACTTAAAGAAAAAGAATAAATAATATCAAAAAAAAAAGAAAAAAGAAAAAAAAATATAGATACTTCTCTAGTTTGCTACCGTGTTTGTAGTAGTGAGAAGGGAAGATTACAAGTTGAGTTTTCGCGTGAATCAATTATGTTGGTTGCATGATAAATACGATTGAATTTGGAATTTTGTATGGATGTTTGATTTAGAGAATGTGAGTATGCTTATTTTTCTTTATTTGCTATTGTGTACACTAAGTTAAAGATACCAATGTTTGCATGATAGGTCCTTTAAGTGTGATGAGTCAAGCCTAATTATGTTATTATTATTCTTTTTATTTCAAAGGTTTTATGTTTTGTTTTGCTTGAGGACTAGCAAAATCTAAGTTGGGGGGTGTGATTGTGCATCAAAAGTATCATTAAGTCTCTTATTTTACATATGTATTTATTGTTTTTATTTGGGTTTTTTATAATAATTGATGTGCTTTTTAGTAATGAAGTTTCTTTTAATGTTTCGATAGGTTTTTGGAGCTTAAATGAATTATTTCAGAAAATTCAACGTCGGAATTCGGAACAAAGAATTGAAGAGAAATTTAGTTGAAGATTGAAGAAAATCTTGGTTCAAATAAGTGCTCCAAATTTGCTCCAAAAATCAATTCTATTCCAATTCTAGAAAAGAATATCATATGATCTATTTCAAGCCCAAACTTGCCTTATGTTGTGTGCAAACTTCAACCATCAAACACTCAAGGTTTTAATGTCAATCTTAGCCCAAATAATAGGTACATTTGTATCCTTATTTGATGCTTAAATTCAGCCCCAAATCAGCCCCAAATCAGCCTCCAAATCAGCCCAAGCACAATCCATGATCTTACATGTCCACACAACAAATAACATTTGATTTATTTTGGATAATTCATTGATCCAAGAGGGCAAGCACATGGATGGAAAGCTGGAGGGGACATTGTCACATTATTTTGGGTCAAAAAGAAGAAAGAGACAGCTCACAAAGGAGGAAGAAAAACGTGCACCAAAGTGTTCTCCAAGCTGGCCTGATTTGATTTTCCAGAACACCTTTCGGTGTTTTCCCATAACTTTTGACTCAGATGTCCAAATGCACTGTTCTTTAATGATCTGGAAAGCTAACAGAATGGACTATAAATATGTCTCTAATAGACATCTTCACGAGAGGCTTCTAAGAGGGTCGAATTGCTGTCCAAAGTTAGAGTCAGATTTGTGTCCGAATATTTACTGAAATTGTGTTGTGTTCTTCTTTATAGATTTCGGTTCTTTAGCTTGTAAAACTTATTATTTCAGTGTGATTCAAGTTATTTCATATTTATTAAAGTGTTATTACATATAATCATGGTTGGCTAATCTTCTTCTTGGATCCAAATCAAGGATGATGGTGGTTGAGGTGAGTTCTTTAAGATATGAATGAATCTTAATGTCTATCTTTTCATTTTCTTCATGAATGTTTATTATTGCAAAGAAATTTTAGAAATCATTTAGGTAATGTTATAATCTTGAATTTTTATGCACAAACCTTAGTTTTGGTATAGAGATTGCTTGATTCAATGTCTTACTTAATATGAAAGTACTTGTTCATTCTTAAGCAATAATCAATCTTCATCTTTTTAAACTTCATTGTAATATCTTCCGATCTAATATCACCATCGTTGATATTAGGTTGAGTTATCTAATATATGTTGAAGGAATCACCAATACATCACCATTAAAATTGATTTGGACCAAGACTTACGTTTTCTTGTCATTTAAAATCTATTTACACTTTTTCATCTTTGAAAACAAATCCATCAATCATTTTCAACCAAGTTATTGTTAATTTAATTTCTCTTGAGTTTTTTTTGTTACCTAGCTTAATTTCCAGATCTAGCTCTCTGTGGATATGACCTTGATCTTACCGAGTTAATTGCTACATCGCACACTTGTGCACTTGCGAGTTAAAACAAGCCGAACATAAAAAGCGGTCAAGCAACTACCTATAACAAAATTGTAACCAATTGTAACTGCTTCATAACTGCCTTAGCAGCAATTATAATAATTGTCATGACAATTACAATATGTAACTATATATATATGGTGCATGCATATATACATTTAATACGAGAGAAATATGATCTTCAGAAGAGAAGGAATTCTCAATTTCCATCTTGGTATCAGAGCATTTGAAAGAGAAACTTCTTTCCTTCTTCGATTCAGCCATGACTTCTGCTTCAAGTCAGTCCTCCTCAACCTCCAGTCCTCTTGGATCTGGGCAAACCACAACAATAACACTTACTTCATCCTATCAGCAACTTAACCATGCATTACCAGTAAAACTTGATCTAACCAACTATGTTTTGTGGAAATCTCAAATTGATAATATTGTTTTTGCTAATGGTTTTGAGGACTTCATAGATGGCACCTCTGTCTGTCCAGAAAAGGAATTGAGTGCAGGTGTAATCACTCCAGCTTTCATTACTTGGAGAAGACAAGATCGCACAATCCTCAGCTGGATCTTCTCATCTCTCACACCAGCTATCATGGCACAGATCATTGGATACACTACTTCTTAGTCTGCTTGGAATGCATTAGAGAAGACTTTCTCTTTTTCTTCAAGAGCCAGAATAATACAACTGAGGCTTGAACTGCAATCCACAAAGAAAGGATCTTTGTCTATGATAGACTACATCATGAAGTTGAAAGGAGCTGCAGACAGTCTAGCAGCCATTGGAGAACCTATATCCGAACAGGATCAAGTCATGAATCTACTTGGAGGACTCGGTTCTGACTACAATGCAATAGTTACTGCTATCAACATTAGAGATGATAAAATCTTAGTTGAAGCAATTCACAGTATGCTCCTAACACTTAAAAATCGACTTGAGCAACAAAGCTCAGTAGATCAAACTTCTACAATGGTAGCCAATTATGCCTATTCCTCTAATAATAAAGGTGGTGGAAGGAGATACAATGGCAGTAGAGGACACAACTACACAAGCTTCACTCCAAATGCCAGCAATTACAACTACAGAGGTAGTGGTCGTGGGGGCAGATACACACAAAGTGGAAGACATAATTCAATTAGTTCAGAGAAGCCACAATGTTAGTTATGTGGGAAATTTGGGCATACAGTACACGTCTGCTAAATAGTGGTACTAACTCTTTGAATATGAATATCAGAAATCAAAACAATATACCTGCTATGGTTACCTCCTCTAATAATCTTGCAGATGACAATTGGTACCTTGACTCTAGAGCAAGCCATCATCTGACTTAGAATGCTGGGAATCTAACCAACTCTACTCTATATACAGGGACAAATAAGGTCACAGTTGGTAATGGTAAACACTTGTCCATTTCCAACATTAGTCCCCATCGTCTAGTCTCTAACTCCCGATCATTTCAACTCAGAAAGGTGTTTCATGTTCCATTCATCTCAGCAAACTTGATAAGTGTTGCTAAGTTCTGCTCAGATAATAATGCCTTGATTGAATTTCGATCTAATAGTTTACTTGTAAAGGATCTGCATACGAAGAAGATACTGGCACGAGGCAAACTTGAGAATGGACTTTACAAGTTCCCAGCACTGAACAATGAGAAGATGGCATACGTTGGCATTAAAGACTTCTCTATTTTTCATTCTCCAATCTCCAGAACCACTCATAATAAAATGGACATATGGCATCATAGACTAGGTCATGCTGCCACTGATGTTGTAGTCCAAATATTACAAAGTTGTAATGTTTCCTATGAAAAGAATAAAGCTAGTGATTGTTCCACTATATGTTCTTCATGTCAACTTGTAAAGAGTCACAGACTGCCGCCTAGTCTCTCCTCCTCTCATGCTTCCAAACCATTGGAATTGATTCATATGGATATCTAGGGGCCTGCCTCAGAAAAATCCACATCTGGTGCTAAGTATTTTATTTTATTTTTAGATGATTTCTCACGATACACATGGTTCTATCCATTATATACAAAGGATCAAGCTCTCCCAATGTTTCAACAATTCAAACTTCAAGTAGAGAATCAATTTGATAACAATATAAAATATGTGCAGTCTGACAATGGAGGTGAGTTCAAATCCTTCATCATTTTTCTTCAACATGCTGGTATTGTGCATCGTTTTTCCCGCCCTTATAATTCAACTCAGAATGGGAGAGTTGAAAGGAAGCATAGACATGTTGTAGAGACTGGATTAGCCTTGCTAGCTCATGCTTCTTTGCCTATGAAGTTCTGGCAGTATGCTTTTCAATCAGCCACATTCCTCATCAATAGAATGCCTAGTAAGGCACTCAACAATGCTTCACCTTATCTAACTCTTTTTCAGAAACTGTCTGATTACAAGTCTCTAAAAGTATTTAGTTGCCTATGTTATCCTTTCATTCGCCCTTATAGCAACCATAAACTGCAATATCGATCGATTTAGTGCATCTTTCTTGGTTATACCCTCAGCAACAAGGGATATTTATGCCTTGACTTTCTCACTGGACGAGTTTATGTCACACCTCATGTGGTGTTTGATGAAACACAATTCCCTTTCAACAACAAATCTCCTTCATCTCAACTTGATGTACTTCCTTCGCCAGTTTACCTCCTGCAATACCACTCCCATCTAGTGATTTGTCTCACTGTCCAGTTGATACACCTACCCTAATCCATACCGATCACATTCCCATAACTGGTGATTCTATTTCCTTGAGTGAAACTGCAACCTTTCCAATCTCTCCTCCTTCTCTTGAGTCTATTCCTACTGATCAGATCCCTGATTCTAGCCTAGCTCAACGTATGATAACAAGGTTGATGAGTGGTATCACTAAAAAGAAGGTTATTCTAGATCTAACTGTTGTAACAGAACCATATACACTCAATCAAGCTCTAAAGGATCCACATTGGACTAGAGCAATGGATTAAGAGATTGCAGCTCTTCATCACAATCACACTTGGGATCTTGTTACCAAGCCTTCTGATGTTAACATCATAGGCTGCAAGTGGGTATACAAATTGAAGCACAAGCCAGACAGGAGTATTGACAGGTATAAAGCTAGACTTGTGGCAAAAGGATATCATCAAACACTTGGCCTTGATTACTTTAAGACATTCAGCCCAGTAGTCAAAACTGCAACTATCTACATTATCCTAACCATTGCTCTTAGTTCTAAATTGGAATTACAACAGCTTGATGTCAACAATGCATTTCTGAATGGTGAACTTGAGGAACAAATCTACATGTCTCAACCTCCTGGCTATGTGGACACCAAGTTTCCTACCAAATTTTGTCGATTGAGGAAAGCTTTATATGGCTTGAAACAAGCTCCAAGAGCTTGGTCTCACCGACTCAGCTCTGCTCTTTTACAGTGGGGGTTCAACACCTCCAGGACTGATAGCTCTATGTTTATCTCTTTTGGTGAATCTACAACTTTGATTGTTCTCATCTATGTAGATGATATCTGTTGTAACCCATTTTTGGGTCCCCACAAAATATATATAAAAATATATAGCCAAAGGAGGTTAGAAAAATAACAGGAGGCAGAAGCGCTCAGAAAGTGGTTGGAAAATTGGTCAATGAGGTTAAAAATACAAAGATTGGTTTTTTGACAGTATATTCTTGAAGGAGGAGAGCCCTGTTGAGAAGGAAAATTTGAAATTTGAGGAGAAAAGCCCAAATTTGGATGTTTATGGACTTAATTGGATTTTTAAATGAATTTATAGGAGATTTGATTGTAAGAAAAATTGATTTTTAAGTCAATTTGGGTTTTAATTAGAAGAAATTTAAGTTCTGGGGCCAAAATATATTTTTTAGGAATTTATTAGGTCAAATCAGGGGCCTAATTACATAAATATTGAAGTTTAAGGGCCAATTGGGGACTTAATTGAGAAAATTCGAAACCAGGAACCAAATTGGAAGAGGCACGTAAATGGAGGGGCTGGAATTAATTGATTCAGGGGCCTAATTGAAGAAATTAGAATTTTTTTGATCAATTAAGGGCTCAATTGCATAAATCAGAGGCCAAGGACTAAAGTGAAAAACGCGGCCAACAAGAGGGGCGAAGACCGAAATTGGCAGGGATGCAATTGAAGAAAAAAAAAGAGGATTGAGGGCTGAGTTGAAATTTGGCACGTTTTGGCGCCACATTTAAATGAAACGGCACGTTTTCTCCAAAACGACGCCGTTTCATGCATTCAAAAAAAAAAAAAAAAGGAAAGAGCAGAACGGTGTCGTTTTGAACGACACTGTTCATCTTCTTCCCCCGATCACGCAGCGGGGAAGAAGGAAAAAGGAAAGCTTTTTTTTGAATTTTTGCCGGCCACTCTCTCGCCTGGAGCCCACCGACCGGACACAATGGCCGACCACCCACCGCGCACCTACCAGAAAGCCGAGAGGGGGGGGCGGACCTTGGCAGTCGTGCCCAATGGCCGACCAGCCGGTTGCTCCCCATGCTCCACAGCAAAGCCACGCCCTGGGCTCTATAAATAGAACCCGAAGAACGCTGAAGAGGAGGAGAAGAGACGGGGGGGAGAAGGAGAAAACGAAAAAAAACAGAGGAGAGAGAGGGAAGAGATAGAACGAAGGAGAGAGAAGGAAGAGAGAAAAAAAAACAGAGAAGAGGAACGGGAAGAGAGGAAGGACCAACCCGAAAACAACAGAAAAAAAAGCAAACCGAGAAAACGAAGAGAAAGGGAGGAACAGAGAGAACGAACCAAACCGTCGGAAACAGCCGCAGCGCCGCCTGGAGCCGTTGTCCGTGAGCAAGTCGCCGCCACAGCACCGCCAGAAACGCAGGAAGCCACCACCACCCCGCGCCAGGTAACTCTTCTTCCTCCCCTATTCTGGTGTTTCTTTATTTCCTTCTCTGCATGCAGAACGAATAGCGTTCTGCATGCAGGGGTGGGGGGAAATTAATTCCCCCCGCCCGTTTTGGGTCTGGGCCAGGCGGGTCCTGGCCCAGCCCTGTCTTCTGGGCCGGGTCTGGCCCAGAAGAGAATATTTTTTCTTTTGGGCCGAGATCGGCCCAATCCATTTTGGGCCGAAATCGGCCCAACAATTTTGGGCTGAGTCCGGCCCAGTCGGTTGGGCCGGACCAGCCCAGCCCATTTAATATTATATTTTTTATATATATATTATATTTTGTATTATTTATATATATATATATATGAAAAAAATTATAAAAATTTTGCAAAAATTATAAAAAAATATATGTGATTTTGTTGTAATTTTATTATTGTATTTTGATTAATATCGGTTGGTATTTTTATACTGTAAAGATACAAATCCGGTATTAAAATCACCCGATTTTCATCAAAACATCAAAGATTTTCAAAACAAAAAATGTCTTTTGCTTTCAAAAGTTTTTTTAAATATCTTTGAAAATATTGTTGATTTTTCTGCATTTGTTTTATCAAAATGGATTAATATTTGGTTGTATTTTTATACCGTAAGGATACAAACCCAGTATTAAAATACCCTATTTGCGTTAAAACGTACAAAAAATACATATTTAAAAAATGTTTTGTTTTAAAATACGGCCTAGTCTCTCCAATATATATATATAAATATTATAACATCATCTTTTTCATATAACAAAGAAAATTTCAAAACAATATATGTATTAACATGCATTTTGGCTTTAATAACCAGTTTATTCAAGCCATGAGAACTAGGCCAATATTTCAAAAAGTCTAAAAAATATTTTTGTCCTCTTTTAGTATTTGGGATTACGAATTTATACGTAAAACGTTATTCTTGATATTAAAAATATGTTTTTTTGTAGACATTAGAACGGTTAGGCTTTACCCGATAAGATAAGGACCTCCTTATTGAGGACTTTTCTTGAACCATAGACGGACCAACAATTAGGAAACCCAACGAAACCCTGAATTTTATCAGACAAATAAACCATGCAGCTTACCTTAGGTAGGGCGTATTTGGGGTGCTAATACCTTCCCTTTACGCAACCAGTCCCCGTACCCAATCTCTGAGACCAGTTAGGGTTCCTAGTGACCAAAATACTAGGTGGCGACTCCCATTCCATTGTCCACCAATAAAAGACTAGATTTTCTTATCCCTCATATTGGCCACATAAATAAAGATATATACCACATACACTTCTTAGATTTCTTTTAAAAGTGGAATATTCGCCGCGACGCCGCGCACCCGCGACAGAATGGCGACTCCACTGGGGACCTTGTGGACTAAGCTTTGTTTTTGTCTGAATTGTTTTTGTTTTCGTGTGTTTTTTTAATATACCTTTCCTTTTGTTATCTGCTTATATGCTTTAAATATTTTTACGCATATTGTTCATGCATTTGTATAGAACTGTCTCATGCATCTTATAGAACTGTCACATGCATCACATACTTTGATTTTGAGAAGCACACACAAGCTTTAAGCTAGGAGGGGGATTAGCGATCTGCCCTATGACTATTGGTCAGGGTTCAGATGCGTGAAACACCCAACTCATATCTGAGTGCCTGCTTGGTAATGGTAGGTATACTTACCTTAACTGTTCCTTGCAACGCCCCCATACTGTCTTTACGAAGAACGTCACTGGGCAGATATGAGACCATTTTAAAGACCAAATAGAAAACCTACCCATTCTCACCTAATAAATAGAACTTGTCCTTAGGATATCTATCTTATGTTCATCTTCATCATGATTAATAATGTTAAAATCATCAATCCAGGTTTTTGAGCCGAAATCATGACTAAGTACCTATCTTTCCAAGAGTTTGGACAAGAATCTGAGTTGACTCAAGTAGCTGAAGGAAAATGCCCAAGAATCGATGCTAGTAGGTTGCCTGGCATTACCAAGATAAATCACATGGTAAATGACTTGGGGAAGTTAGTGTCTATTATGGAATATATTGATGAGACTATTTTTGAAAGGCGATACGGGAGAATTGCACAACTAATGAGGTTACCCGTACAAGCAGCAGCAATCAAAGCCCTACTGAATTTTTGGGATCCTAGTTATCGGAGTTTTACCTTTGGGAACATTGATATGACACTGACTTTGGAGGAATATGAAAGGATTCTAGATTTTCCAAACAACGATCCACAGGATCTATCTAAAGGCGAAGATTTGAAGACACAGGCCGGAGGTAGTCGATTTATTAGGCTTGGGAAAGATCGGTCAATGTAGAGTCGCCGGGGGGGTTTCAAATGGAAGGTCATAGAAGCCCGAATGAAGAAAAATGCTGAGGAAGGCAAGTTAGGAGAGGAACGATACAGGTTGGTGGCCTTCGCCATTTTTGGGCTAGTATTGTTCCCTTCAGAAATCGGAGTCATCAGTTTGGAAGCAGCAAGTGTCTTCATCGAATACGAGCGTGACCAGATCAATCCTTCATCAGCTATTTTGGGAGAAACCATGTTATCACTCAATCACTGCAGAATGCATGGAAAAGGAGCCATGAGATGTTGCACCCCTATGTTGTATTTATGGATTATCAGTCATATCGAAACACCAAGGGACATTTTTAACAACTTTTGGTGGTTTGACCTACGACCATTAAAGGTTACCATGGATGAGACTTGGAAGAATTGGGATGAGAAAGCATGGATAGATAAGTATGTAGCATTGCCAAGGAGCAACTTCAAATGGAAAGCACCATGGATGAACAATGCCATCTGCACAATGAGCTGTGGAAATAAGATATGGGTTCCCTTGATTGGTATAACCGGGTACATCAGTTACGCGCCCGCCCTAGTAACAAGACAGTTGGGTGGAATGCAGTACGCGCCAAGAACTCTGGGTTTAGCTGATTTCATCGGTTTATTCAAGCACCAACCCTTCCTCGAAGAGATGGAGCTTATCCGACAAGATTGGGAAAGACCCCTGATGGTAAAAAGGGAAGAAGGGAGCACATTTGAAACATCATTCAGCCAGAATTATGTAGTTTGGAGGAATGAAGAGCTTTTTGAAGAAAGGGGTTTCTCCATACCAAAACATCCAGAATCCGCAATAGAGCAACCAAAAAGGAAAAGGACTGATATTGAGGAAGAGCTGAGAAAGCAGCTAGAACAATGTAGAATTGATCTCAGCAAAAGCAAAGGGCAGCTGCGACTGTTAGAAAATCAACTAGAGGAAGAAAACACGATGAGGGTTTACTTGAACCAGCAGTTGGAAAAACAGGATAAACAATTGACATCTTTAAAGGAATGGCAGAAAAGGGCCGAGGTAGCTGAAGAAATAGCAAAAGCGGTCCAGGCTGAGTTAAGGAATCGAATAACCGAGTATGATGAGCTGTCTAACAAAAACGGGCTCACACAAAAAGAGTTGGCTAAGGTTAAAAGATCTACCAAAGGCAAGATGAGTGTCGATAAGGAGATGGTGGATTCATTGAAAAAAGAAAGGAGCATTCTTGTAAAGAAAGTATAAGTTGAAAAAGAGAAAAATCGGTTAGCCCATCTCGACATAGAAGAGGAAAGAAGGATCAGAGCTCAATATATGATGCAACTGGAGGAAGAGAGAAGTTCAAGAAAGGCTGCAGAGTCTGATATGAGAGATTACCAGAAAAGAGCCGAGTCTTCAAAAGGAAGGATGATGGTTTTACAATCGGAAATCGAGATGCGAGAAGAAGAGTTAAAAGAGATAAGAAGCCGTTACTTCGAAATGGAAGAGGAGCTCAGTAAGGCTAAGCAAGAGCGTCAAGAATGTCAAGGCTACATGGACAGCTTTACGGTCCAAATGAACTCCAAAATAGCCGAGCTGGATATCGAAAAGGAAGAACTGCAGAGGGTAAGGGATAAGTTGGCCCAGTCAGATGATATGGTTCGAGTGTTGGAAAGAAGTAATGAAGCCCTAGGAGCCAGCAACAAAGTGATAATTGCAGATAACACTGTGTTCCATGATAAGATAAGGCATATAACGAAGCAGGTCGAGCAAGCAGCCCGTTATGCGGAAAGGTTGCAACGACAAGCTACTCAAGTGGGAAATGATGCTTCAAAGTATCGAGAATATATGGCGGCCATCACCTGTTTTATTGGGGACTTAGCTAATAGAGGAAATGCCTTTTAAGGGTAGCAATGTATAACGCCCTGTTCTGTTATCGATGTATGAGCTTCTTCTATTTATAAGAAGGCATGACCTATCTTTCTTTCTAAATATGTTTTGGTAAGCTACTATGATAAAGAACTTGGCAAACCCTCCTTTACAGTAATCGGGTCAACTCAGAAATCTTGCCTAAAGGATTACGAAAGTCATGAGTCGGCTCTAAAATATACATTGCATGAGCATCATATTTTCATCACACATCTTGTTTTTAATTCATCATATGCGCCAGATCGTGAAACATAGGTCCCACATCCAAAATCCACAACACCCGGTCCAGAGCAAGAATGGAGAACGAAGAGAGAGCTCACTTAGAGTCACATTATCAGACCGAGTTAGAGTCCATAAAGAATGAAGTTTCTCGGCTAACCGACTTATTTGGGCAGCTTCTAAGAGCTAAGAATGGGGAGGGAACATCGACACAACAACTTGAAGGAGCGCCAGCAGCTCACATCCCTCAAGCATCTCAAAACCAGGGAGCAAACTCGGCCAATGGACAGCAGTTTGTGCCTATTACTCCTATCCTACCAACTCATACGCCAGTCACTATTGACTTAACAACAGAAGGAACCCCGGATAATAGGTTTCCCAATCTGATGGACCAGGACAAGTTGTTTGCCTTGGAAGAAAGATTAAGGGCAGTTGAGGGTAATGACTGGTTTGAACCTATGCGAGCAGCTGAAGTATGTCTGGTACCAAACATCGTGGTACCAAAAGATTTCAAGATACTAGAGTTCATTAAGTACACTGGTTTGGAATGCCCAAACACTCACCTTCGTTCCTGCTGCAATAAAATGGCAGAAGTAATCCGCGATGATAAGCTGCTAATCTATTTCTTTCAGGATAGCCTCTCAGGGTCCGCTTTGAGTTGGTACATGAGGTTAGATAGTGTCAAGATCAGAAGCTGGAGAGACTTGGTGGAGGCTTTCCTCAAACAATACAAGTTTAACATGGAAATCGCTCCTGATCGAACAAGTCTAATGGCAATGGAGAAAAGGAGCCAGGAGTCAGTAAGGGCTTATGCGCAAAGATGGAGGGATGAGGCAATGCATGTCCAACCCCCTTTGATAGAAACGGAGATGGTGAGCTTGTTCGCTAATACCTTCAAGGCACCTTATTATGAGCACCTAATGGGTAGTTCCTCTCAACATTTCTATGATGCGGTACGCATAGCTGAAAGAATAGAACAAGGGATTAAAGCTGGGCGAATAGCGATGCCAGTGGAAAAGAAGGGTTTTATTGGAAGAAAGAGAGAAGGTGATGTTAACAATCTGGAAGGTGGGTACAAGGGCAAAAGAGTAGATTTCCACAATCCTCAAGTACCTACCTCTCAATTCTCACGCATAAACTTTTCCCCTAATCAAACAAATAACCAGTCAAACTACCAAAATCACTACCAAAGACCCCATACAAGATACACTTCAGAACAACTGCCACCATTACCCATGCCTTTGAAGGACATGTACGCCAAACTATTGAGCATTGGGCACATAGCTCCTATCCCTACACTACCATTACAACCACCATTCCCAATTTGGTACAAGCCCGAGTTAACTTGTGAGTACCATGCGGGTAATCCTGGGCATGGGATTGAAACCTGTTACGCTTTCAAGAAAAGATTGTTGGAGCTTATTAAGATAGGATGGGTATCCTTTGAAGACAAGCCCAATGTTAATTCAAACCCGTTGCCTAAACATGCCTCAAGTAATAGTGGAATAGGCATGATAGAAGTTGGAAATCAATGCAAGGTGTTGAAGGTGTCTATGGAAAAGATGTACTACATGTTAGTACGATCAGGATTTCTAGAGGCAAATATGGAAGGCTATTCGGAGGGAGGTAGTTATTGTGAGTTCCATGGAAGAGATGGACACCATATTGAGGATTGCATCGAGTTTTGCGAAAAGATTGCAAAAATGTTAAGAATGGGGCAATTGAGAATTGAACCCATGGAGAACAGGGGTGAGGTGAGTATGATGGAAGGTCAAATGGAGATGACAGGAGTATGCAGGGTCCAACAAACAGCTAATGGTCCCCCAAGGCTAATCTTGGTTAAACCGTCCTACACAAAAGGGAATCACAATGCCATGCCTTATAATTATGGTTATGCCTCCAACGTTCAAGCTCCTTTTCCTTTGTTCCAGACTGAGATAAGTGGTTTGACCAGGAGTGGTCGTTGCTTTACTTCTGAGGAGTTGAGGAAGGAAAAGGGTAAAGAAGTGGTAGATCTTGACAAAGCACTAGAAGTTAATAAGCCAGTAACAGAAGAGGAGTCGAATGAATTCCTGAAGTTGATCAAGCATAGTGAATATTGCATAGTAGATCAACTAAAGAAGACTCCAGCTAGGATCTCCCTTAGGTCCCTGATACTCAGCTCTGAGCCGCATTGAAACGCCTTGCAGAAGGTATTGAATGAGGCATATGTACCCCAAGACATTGAACATAAAACCATGGAGCATCTAGTAGGAAGGATCCATGCAACTAATTACCTGTACTTCACGGCTGATGAGCTTGATGCTGAAGGTACCGGATATAACAAGCCCTTATACATTACGGTTAGGTGCAAGGACTGCCTCATAGGAAAAGTACTCATTGATAACGGCTCGGCCCTTAATGTGTTGCCAAAGCACATGCTGGAAGAAATGCCGATCGATGAATCCCATATAAAGCCTAGTACTATGATGGCCAGAGCGTATGATGGCTCGCCTAAGCCAATAATTGGGACTTTAGAAGTTGAGCTATATGTGGGACCACAAATGTTCTTAGTAACACTTCAGGTTATGGATATCCACCCTTCCTATAGTCTGTTGTTAGGAAGACCTTGGATTCATGCAGCGGGGGCAGTAGCTTCATCATTGCACCAATGCCTGAAGTATATCATGAATGGGATGTTGGTAACTGTCAAGGCCGAGGAGACAGTATCCATGACAAAGAATGTAGCCGTGCCTTTTATCGAAGCGGGTGATTGCAAGGGTAACAATATCCATGCCTTTGAGATTGTGAACACCGACTGGGTGCCGGAGAACACAGTGCTAAGAAGGCCAAGGATCTCGGAAGCAGCAAGGATGGCAAGTCTATGCTTCTTGAACCGCGGGATCCCATTTCAATATAACCTTATTATCAGGATACCAGAAGGGGTTAATCTGGCAAGGATGAAAAGTGCTGCTCAAAGATTTGGGTTAGGATACCAACCTAACCAAGAGGATTATCGGTGGGCTGCTGGTCGGAGAAAGGCAAGAAGGATGGCTAGAATTAAAGGAAGAGAGCTAGAGGAAGAAAAGCTAGAAATCCCTCCCCTTAGCGTGTCATTCCCAAAAGCTACATACATAATGCAACATGACAAAGAGGCCGAAAGCCTTGATCAAGAGCTGTCAAACATGAGCATAAATACCTTGGGGGAGAACAAGGTGGAAGGAGATGACATGAAGACAGTAGCAAGAAAGGGAGATGAAGCACTCCCACAACTGACGGTCTACACCATAGAAGTCTCCGCCAAGACCTTTGTGCGCAAGTTAGCTCAGGACGAGAAGTTTCAGAACTGGGTGACCCAAGAAGCTCCAGTGGTTTTCAAAATGTAAACCAACTTCATTTGCCTTAGCATGCTTTTGTCATTGCTTATGTTTGCTTTTATTTCCTCTAGTTGACAATCAAGGCTCATGATGTCAGCTAGATTTTATGTTTGTCATGGAGCCCACCTTTTCTTTAAATAAATTGTGAGATCATGCACTTTTCACAAATTGCCATCTTTTTTTTATGCATTTACACCAAACACTTCCCGCTTTCAGGAATCCTGAAAGTGGATCTCCCACAACATCACATACATTTAGCATCAAGAATAAATGGCCAAACTTGAACGAGCATGTGATAGCTATAGAAGAAGAAGAGTGGGATGAAAGCAATATCAGTGAATTCACCAGGCTAGTAGAACAACAGGAACAGACTTGAAAACCTGCCGCAGAGGAACTCGAAACCATCAATGTAGGCAGTGATCAGTTCAAGAAGGAGTTGAAAATAGGTACCCTAATTACTTCGGAACTAAGGACAAAAATGATCGCCCTGTTACAAGAATATGCAGATGTCTTTGCTTGGTCTTATGAAGATATGCCCGGTTTGGACACAAATATCGTAGTACACAAGATACCGTTGGAAGAAGGCTGTAAGCCAGTCAAGGCGAGGAGGGCCCACCCGGATGTCTGGATCAAGGTTAAGGCAGAACTCGAGAAGCAATGGGATGCTGGTTTTCTAGAAGTAGTTAGATATCCACAATGGGTATCTAACATTGTTGTGGTGCCTAAGAAGGAGGGGAAGATTAGAGTATGCGTGGATTTTCGGAATTTGAATAAGGCTAGTCCCAAGGATGATTTTCCGCTACCACACATAGATGTTTTGGTGGACAACGCGGCCCGGAGTTCCACATATTCCTTTATGGATGGTTTTTCAGGATACAACCAGATAAAAATGGCTCCGGAGGATAAGACGAAAACAACTTTTGTCACACCTTGGGGGACATTCTGCTATAAGGTCATGCCATTTGGATTGAAGAATGCAGGAGCAACCTATCAAAGAGCAATGGTGACTTTGTTCCACGACATGATGCACAAGGAAATTGAGGTGTATGTAGACGACATGATTGCCAAGTCTAAAAGGGGAGAGGATCATGTTGAAGTTTTGAGGAAGTTGTTTGAGAGATTGAGGAAGTATGAATTAAGGCTCAATCCTGCAAAATGTTCATTTGGAGTTAAATCGGGTAAGCTGTTAGGATTTGTGGTAAGTGATAGAGGTATAGAGGTGGATCCAGATAAAGTAAGGGCCATCCAAGCTATGTCATCCCCTAAGACGGAGAAAGAAGTAAGAGGATTCTTGGGAAGGATAAACTATATTGCTCGGTTCATAGCTCAGTTCACAACGACGTGTGAACCAATATTCCGACTACTAAGGAAAAAGAATCCTGGAACCTGGAACCTGGAATGAGGAGTGTGAGGAGGCATTCAATAAAATCAAGCATTATTTACAAAATCCACCTTTACTGGTTCCTCCAGATCGGGAAAACCTCTAGTACTATATCTAACAGTAACTGAAGCAGCCATGGGATGTGTATTGGGTCAGCATGATGAAACCGGAAGGAAGGAAAGAGCTATTTATTACTTAAGTAAGAAATTCACTGAATGTGAGTCTAGATACACGGAGATAGAAAGGCTTTGTTGTGCGTTGGTGTGGGCGGCAAAGAGGTTGCGACATTATATGTTATACTATACCACTTGGTTGATTTCAAAAGTGGATCCTCTAAGGTATATTTGTAACAAGCCCTTTCTCTCAAGTCGAATTGCAAGGTGGCAAGTTCTATTAGCAGAATATGACATAGTATATATGACAAGGAAGGTCGTAAAAGGAAGTGCAATCGCAGACCATCTGGCCGATAATGCTGTTGAAGATTACGAACCTTTGGACTTTGACTTCCCTGATGAAGATATATTGTCAATAGAGAAAGAAGAAGAGAAGACAGATTGGTGGACAATGTTTTTTGACGGTGCAGTGAATGTATATGGTAACGGGGCCGGTGCGGTAATAATCTCTCCTGATAAGAAACAGTATCCAGTTTTGGTTAAACTGCATTTCGAGTGCACCAACAATACAGCTGAGTATGAAGCTTGTATCCTCGGTTTAGAAGCGGCATTAGAGTTGAAGATAAAGAAATTAGATGTATATGGAGATTCAATGTTGATTATCTGTCAGGTTAAAGGGGAATGGCAAACCAAGGAGGAAAAGTTGAGACCGTACCAGGAATACCTCTCCACGCTAGCAAAGAAATTTGAAGAAATTAGATTCACCCATTTGGGAAGGGAGGGGAACCATTTTGCGGATGCTTTGGCCACGCTAGCTGCTATGACTACCATTGATCTCAAGTGCAAGGTACAACCGGTACACATTGATATTAGAAATGACCCAGCTCACTGTTGCTTAGTTGAAGGAGAGATGGACGGACAACCTTGGTATTATGATATCAAGAACCTTGTGCAAAATCATGAATATCCGGTGGGAGCTTCCAAAACGGATAAGAAAACCTTGAGAAGGTTAGCTATAAACTTCTATCTAGATGGAGAGATTTTGTACAAAAGATCATTTGATGGAACCCTGCTAAGGTGTTTGAATGAGGCAGATGCTAGGAAGGCATTACGGGAGGTCCATGAGGGGATTTGCTCAACCCATGCTAGCGGGCATATGATAGCAAGGAAAATACAAAGGGCTGATTATTTTTGGATGACGTTAGAGAAAGACTGCATCGACTATGTCAGGAAATGTCACAAGTGTCAAGTTTACAGTGACAAGGTCAATATGCCACCAGCTCCTCTATTTAATCTGATATCTCCTTGGCCATTTGCAATGTGGGGAATCGACGTGATCGGACCTGTTAACCCAAAAGCTAGCAACGGTCATAGATTCATCCTCGTAGCTATTGACTACTTCACAAAATGGGTGGAAGCTAATTCATATGCCCACGTAACACAGAACGTAGTGAAGAGGTTTATAGAAAAGGACTTGATTTGTCGATATGGTCCTCCGGAAAGGATAGTGACCGATAATGCACAGAATTTCAATGGCAAAATGATAGTGGAGTTGTGTACCAAGTGGAAGATTAAGCATTCAAACTCCTCGTCATACCGGCCGAAAATGAATGGCGCAGTAGAAGCCGCCAACAAGAACATCAAAAAGATTATTCAGAAAATGGTAGTCACGTATAAAGATTGGCATGAGATGTTGCCATTTGCTCTACATGCATACCGCACTACAGTTAGGACCTCGACAGGAACCACTCCATATTCTTTGGTGTACGGTATGAAAGCAGTGATGCCTTTGGAAGTAGAAATCCCGTCGTTAAGAGTATTGATGGACTCCGAATTAGAAGAGGCCGAGTGGGCTAAAGTGAGATATGAGCAACTGAACCTGATCAGTGAAAAGAGGATGGCCGCAATATGTCATCACCAACTTTACCAGAAACGAATGGCCAAGGCATATGATAAGAAGGTTAGACCGCGGTTGTTTCAAGAAGGGGATCTAGTATTGAAGAAAATATTGTCACTACCTGGAGACGATCAAAGCAAATGGGCACCGAATTACGAAGGTCCTTACGTAGTAAAGAAGGCATTCTCAGGAGGAGCGCTGAAGTTGGCTAGAATGGATGGAGAAGACCTAGCTCGACCTGTGAATTCTGACTCTGTAAAAAGATATTATGCTTGATGTAGGCTCCTAAATCAATAAAGCAAAGTTTGACCATTGACTTCTTTCTCTTTTGCATTGATCTCACAACAGTCATTTTTGCATTAATCCCAACAGTGCATGTCTTGTGTTATCTCATTTAAAAAGTTTAGCATCTAATGAGCAATTTCTTCTCTCTATAAAAGCCTAGACTAGAATCACACCCCTACACTGGGGGCAATAAGAGATATTTTCATGTATGAAAGCCTATAGATTTAAAAACCAAGCTAAAACATTTGACAAAAGCATGACAAAGAGGCAATGACAAGTCATACATTTTGGAAAAAGGACTATTTGAAGAAAGTCAGAGATGTCTTCTCCAAGAATATGATAGGAGGCAACACGAGAGATGAATCCAGCATACGACTTCAAAAGCAAGCTCATGTTAAGAGGGAATCTCATGAACTCAAAGAAGATGATGGGGCCTATGTTTCAAAACCAGGTATGAATGCATGCATGGCATCTAATCATAAATCATTGCATATATGTTTTTTTGGATCGTTACAGGAGGAGACCTTAATACATTCCAACAAAATTAGAGACGAAGAAAGAATCATTGAGTTGATTCTAGAACAACGAGAAGAGAAGATAATAATTTTCGAACCTTGCCATCAGGAAGAACGACATCGAGCAATCAGTAAAAGGGAATTGCCAGAGGGGACTCCAGGTTAACCGATTTACAAGATAGATTTTTTGGTTTTTGATTAAAGGAGATCGCTAGAAGGGATCTCATTATTTCAGCTTCGAATAAAAGGGAATCGCCAGATGGGATTCCAAGTTGTCTTAGATCGCCAGAGGGGATCTTGTATTTCGATATTTGTCAAAGAAGGTCGCCAGAAGGGACCTCGCATATCGCTTTGAATAAAAGGAATCGCCAGATGGGATTCCAAGTTGATGGAGATCGCCAGAAGGGATCTCATACTTCACTATTTGGAGGTCGCCAGGTGGGACCTCGTTTTTCATTGAATAAAAGGAATCGCCAGATGGGATTCCAAGTTGACTAAAGGAGATCGCCAGAAGGGATCTCGTGTTTCGCTATTTGGAGGTCGCCAGATGGGACCTCGTTTTTCATTGAATAAAAGGAATCGCCAGATGGGATTCCAAGTTGACTAAAGGAGATCGCCAGAAGGGATCTCGTGTTTCGCTATTTGGAGGTCGCCAGATGGGACCTCGTATTACCTGTTGAAAAAAAAGGAATCGCCAGATGGGATTCCAAGTTGATTAAAGGAGATCGCCAGAAGGGATCTCGTGTTTCGTTATTTGGAGGTCGCCAGATGGGACCTCGTTTTTCATTGAATAAAAGGAATTGCCAGATGGGATTCCAAGTTGGTTAAAGGAGATCGCCAGAAGGGATCTCATGTTTCGTTATTTGGAGGTCGCCAGATGGGACCTCGTTTTTAATGTTGGTTAAAAGGGAATCGCCAGATGGGATTCCCAGTTGAGGAGGATTGCTGTAAAAGACAAGTTTCAGATCAATCAAGCTTCAACCAGATCAGTTTCGGGAGTTCCATTTTGGGTTATCTTTATAAAACTTACTGTGCAAAACCTCTGCTCCGTAAACATTATAAAGAGGGGGCATCTGTTGTAACCCATTTTTGGGTCCCCACAAAATATATATATAAATATATAGCCAAAGGAGGTTAGAAAAATAACAGGAGGCAGAAGCGCTCAGAAAGTGGTTGGAAAATTGGTCAATGAGGTTAAAAATACAAAGATTGGTTTTTTGACAGTATATTCTTGAAGGAGGAGAGCCCTGTTGAGAAGGAAAATTTAAAATTTGAGGAGAAAAGCCCAAATTTGGATGTTTATGGACTTAATTGGATTTTTAAATGAATTTATAGGAGATTTGATTGTAAGAAAAATTGATTTTTAAGTCAATTTTGGTTTTAATTAGAAGAAATTTAAGTTATGGGGCCAAAATATATTTTTTAGGAATTTATTAGGTCAAATCAGGGGCCTAATTACATAAATATTGAAGTTTAAGGGCCAATTGGGGACTTAATTGCGAAAATTCGAAACCAGGGACCAAATTGGAAGAGGCGCGTAAATGGAGGGGCTGGAATTAATTGATTCAGGGGCCTAATTGAAGAAATTAGAAATTTTTTGATCAATTAAGGGCTCAATTGCATAAATCAGAGGCCAAGGACTAAAGTGAAAAACGCGGCCAACAAGAGGGGCGAAGACCGAAATTGGCAGGGATGCAATTGAAGAAAAAAAAAGAGGATTGAGGGCTGAGTTGAAATTTGGCGCGTTTTGGCGCCACATTTAAATGAAACGGCGCGTTTTCTCCAAAACGACGCCGTTTCATGCATTCAAAAAAAAAAAAAAGGAAAGAGCAGAACGGTGTCGTTTTGAACGACACTGTTCATCTTCTTCCCCCGATCACGCAGCGGGGAAGAAGGAAAAAGGGAAGCTTTTTTTTGAATTTTTGTCGGCCACTCTCTCGCCTGGAGCCCACCGACCGGACACAATGGCCGACCACCCACCGCGCACCTACCAGAAAGCCGAGAGGGGGGGCCGGACCTTGGCAGTCATGCCCAATGGCCGACCGGCCGGTTGCTCCCCATGCTCCACAGCAAAGCCACGCCCTGGGCTCTATAAATAGAACCCGAAGAACGCTGAAGAGGAGGAGAAGAGACGGGGGGGAGAAGGAGAAAACGAAAAAAAGCAGAGGAGAGAGAGGGAAGAGATAGAACGAAGGAGAGAGAAGGAAGAGAGAAAAAAAAAACAGAGAAGAGGAACGGGAAGAGAGGAAGGACCAACCCGAAAACAACAGAAAAAAAAAAAGCAAACCTAGAAAACGAAGAGAAAGGGAGGAACGGAGAGAACGAACCAAACCGTCGGAAACAGCTGCAGCGCCGCCTGGAGGCGCTGTCCGTGAGCAAGTCGCCGCCACAGCACCGCTAGAAACGCAGGAAGCCACCGCCACCCCGCGCCAGGTAACTCTTCTTCCTCCCCTATTCTGGTGTTTCTTTATTTCCTTCTCTGCATGCAGAACGAATAGCGTTCTGCATGCAGGGGTGGGGGGAAATTAATTCCCCCCGCCCGTTTTGGGTCTGGGCCAAGTGGGTCCCCGGCCCTACCTTTCTCGGGCCGGTCCGCCCGTAAGAGAATATTTTTTCTTTTGGGCCGAGATCGGCCCAATCCATTTTGGGCCGAAATCGGCCCAGCAATTTTGGGCTGAGTCCGGCCCAGTCGGTTAGCTGGACAAATTGACCCATTTAATATTATATATTATATATATTATATTTTGTATTATATATATATATATATATATATGAAAAAAATTATAAAAATTTTGCAAAAATTATAAAAAAAATATATGTGATTTTGTTGTAATTTTATTATTGTATTTTGATTAATATCGGTTGGTATTTTTTATCTTTGTAAAGATACAAATCCGGTATTAAAATCACCCGATTTTCATCAAAACATCAAAGATTTTCAAAACAAAAAATGTCTTTTGCTTTCAAAAGTTTTTTTAAATATCTTTGAAAATATTGTTGATTTTTCTGCATTTGTTTTATCAAAATGGATTAATATTTGGTTGTATTTTTATACCGTAAGGATACAAACCCAGTATTAAAATACCCTATTTGCGTTAAAACGTACAAAAAATACATGTTTAAAAAATGTTTTGTTTTAAAATACGGCCTAGTCTCTCCAATATATATATATAAATATTATAACATCATCTTTTTCATATAACAAAGAAAATTTCAAAACAATATATGTATTAACATGCATTTTAGCTTTAATAACCAGTTTATTCAAGCCATGAGAACTAGGCCAATATTTCAAAAATTCTAAAAAATATTTTTGTCCTCTTTTAGTATTTGGGATTACGAATTTATACATAAAACGTTATTCTTGATATTAAAAATATGTTTTTTTGTAGACATTAGAACGGTTAGGCTTTACCCGATAAGATAAGGACCTCCTTATTGAGGAGGACTTTTCTTGAACCATAGACGGACCAACAATTAGGAAACCCAACGAAACCCTGAATTTTATCAGACAAATAAACCATGCAGCTTACCTTAGGTAGGGCGTATTTGGGGTGCTAATACCTTCCCTTTACGCAACCAGTCCCCGTACCCAATCTCTGAGACCAGTTAGGGTTCCTAGTGACCAAAATACTAGGTGGCGACTCCCATTCCATTGTCCACCAATAAAAGACTAGATTTTCTTATCCCTCATATTGGCCACATAAATAAAGATATATACCACATACACTTCTTAGATTTCTTTTAAAAGTGGAATATTCGCCGCGACGCCGCGCACCCGCGACAATATCCTCATCACAAGCAGCTCACGTATGTAGGTAGCTTCACTTATTGCTAAACTGAATTCTGAATTTGCATTGCGAGATTTGGGGAGGCTGACCTATTTCCTAGGTATTGAAGTCTATTACCATGAGAATTCTATACATCTTAGCCAAACAAGATATGTTTCTGATTTACTACATAGAACAACAATGTTTGACACCAAGCCTGTCAAAACTCCTGGGGCTGTTGGACAAAATTTATCTAAATTTAATGGTGAGCCTATGAAAGATGCCTTTGGTTATCGCAGTGTCGTGGGAGCTCTTCAATATCTCACAATTAGAAGGCCTGACATCGTCTTCGTTGTTAATAAAGCTTGTCAATTTATGCAACAACCAACTTCAGCACATTGGCTCTCTGTCAAACGAATTCGTCGATACCTGCGTGGGACTATACATGATGGCTTACTCTTAAGTTCCTCAAATCAGTTGATAATTGAAGGATTCACAGATGCTGATTATGGGGCTTAACCTGACGATCGAAGAAGTGTTAGTGGCTACCTTATTTATTTAGAGGGTAATCTAATTTCTTGGTCCTCTACCAAGCAAAACTTAGTCTCTCACAGCGGTGCAGAATCGGAGTATAGGGGGCTTGTTCTGGCTACTGCGGAAATTGCTCTTCAACACTTGTTACCTAGTATGACAACATCAATGCCTATCATATGGCCAAACATTCTATGTTTCATACCCGAACAAAACATATAGAAATTGATCTACACTTCATTCGTGATCAAGTTCTACAAGAGAAAAGGAAGTGAAGTTGAAGGTGGTTTTCTCTGTTTTTTTATCAAAAGGCCAGGGCCAAAATCAGAGGGAAAACCGACTGGCCTTTGGTAAATGAAGGGTTAGGTTACAGAGAGGTAGGGGCTGGTGAGATTGATGGCTGAGGGGGGGAAGGTCTTGTGAAGCCAAGAGATGGGGTTGTGACAGGAGAAAGGAGTATGTGGTGGCTGTTTTATGGCTGAGAGGGAGAGCAACGGGTGAACCAAAGAGGGAGTCGATTCCAGTAAGGGAAAAAGGTTTGTGTTGATGAGAGGGAGAGGGGACAACATGTGGCCAGAGAGAGATCTCTGGTTTCTTTCTTTTCAAAAGGGAGGGGGGCGCCTGCTTTGTTTTTTTTTTTTTTTTGAAAGATGAGAAGGGGGCTAGGCTTCTTTTGAGAGAGGATAGGGTTAGGCGTTTTTTTTGTGTTTTCCCTCCATTTTTCTGCTCTTTAAATTGTCCCCTTTGTGCATATGGCTGGAGGTTCATTTATATAAAAATCTATACTCGTGCTATTCAAGGAAATATTGCAATAATTATTGCAGAGATTGTCTTCTATAACCAGCACCAACAGTTCCTATAACTATAGTCTTTTATATTGCAGTAATTATTTTCCATAACCACCACCAATCAAATCCTATATCTATGGTCTTTTATATTGCAGTAATTATTTTCTTAACATATATGATTTAGTAATTATTTCCTTGACATATTGCTACCTTAATATTAGCCTTGATGCTCTATGTTATCGCCACATGTTCTCTCTTTTTTCCTGCAAAGCCAGTTAATTATAATGTTTTTTTATCCTGATCCAGTCCCTCTTCTCAATTCCTTCAACGAAACCAATTAACTTTCAAAAGTTTGAAATTTGTCTTTAATTAATCCGATAAATCCTTAAAATATTAAATCGGGTCCCTTGAATCAAGACCTAAAAAACTAAGACTGGAATCCTTCTTGTGGTAGGATTTTCTACTTTTTTACTAAATGTTCAAACAGGAATATCTTGAGCTTCTAATAACAAAATCAGGGAATTAAAAAACCTAAAGTCATCTACACGTACAGGTCTACAACTTTCATGAGGGATTCAAAGTGAGATAAATTGTTTTGAAGAGCAGAATCTGGCCGTAATTTGGTTGGTCAAAAAGATCTCCTATTCTAATTCAGGAAACTGACATTGCCAAGCATCCCAATCTGACTAAGAGTCTACCATAAGAACAGTGAGCCCCAGGACCCAATAAAGGTGTAGGTCAATTCTTCAACATTTCATGAGTGATAGAATATAGCTATGATGATCAGATATTGCACGAAACCAAGTCAAAATCAAAGCCTAAGTTAGAACAAAAAATTGAGATAGCAGCAGAATTAGTTTTTTTTAGTGCAAATTCTGAGGGATTTATCCAACCTTAAAGACCAGATAAAGAATGAAAAAATTTAGCATTATGAAGACTCGTAATCAGACTAAGAAACCTGATGATTTTGGCAGCAAAAGGGGATAAAGAGAGCAGAAAACAGCTAAAACAGGGTTCGAAAAAAACTTTTTTCTTCTCTGCTTTTGTCAATCTTCTAGCAAACATGAGCTAAACTCTTGCATTCGGTTCGAGAGAGGTACACACCATCTCCAACACGTGGGGCCCAAAAATAAGTAACAACAGATGCCCCTCTTTACAATGCTTACGAAGTAAAACTCCTCAATGTTTTGTATAGTAAGCTTCGTAAAGAAAAAAAGTCTTCCTTAATCCACTCATCCAAGGACTTCACTTTTTTAAAAAAGAAAATAGTCTCGTTATCATGGGTGACCTGTCTTTTTTGAAGAAAATTGGTCTATTTTCATGGGCAACATGCCCACACACACTCAATCCTGGTCTATTTTTAGAGCTGACCTGCCCACACACTCATGCTGGTCTATTTTCACGGGCAACCTACCCTTTCAATTGGGTTAACCTAAGATCTCATCTGGTTATCTTCTTTAACCAGAAGCAAAGTCGGTGTGTAGCTCGGTCAACCTGAAATCCTATCTGGCAATTCCCTTTAACCAAAGTTAAACTCTGTGTGTGGTTGGGTTAACCTGAGAACCCATCTAGCGATCTTCTTTAACCAGAACCAATACAAAAATATGTTTGTGGTCTCATTGTGACGGGTGACCTGCCCAAAATGAAAGATGGTCTTATTATGACGGGTGACTTACCCAAATGCAAGATGGTCTCATTGTGATAGGTGACCTACCCAAGTGGAAAAAGGGAAGAGTGGTCTCATTGTGATGGATGACCTACCTAGGGGGAAGAATGGCCTCATTGTAATGGGTGACCTACCCAGGTAAAAAAAAATTGAGAATGGTCTCATTCTAATGGATGACCTACCTATAAAAAATGATGGTTTCATCGTAATGGCTGACCTACCTATAAAAAATGATGGTTTCATCGTGATGGCTGACCTACCTATAAAAAATGATGGTCTTATTGTGATGGGTGACCTACCCAAGTGGAAGATGATCTCATTGTGATGGGTGACCTACCCAAATACAAGATGACGGTCTTATTATGATGGGTGACCTACCCAGATGTAAGATGATCTCATTATGATGAGTGACCTATCCAAATGCAAGATGACGGTCTCATTATTATTGGGGACCTACCCAGATGGAAGTGGAAAGGATTTTAGAAGGGGTCTCAATATCTGAAGACCTGCCCATTGTAAAAATTTTAGAAAAACTCCACGCTCTGTATTTTTTTATTTTTTTTATTTTTATTTTCTAGGAAATGGTCTTAATATCGGATGACCTGCCCGTTTTAAAATTTTTAGAAAAACTCCACGCTTTTTTCTAAAAATGATCTTAATATCGGGTGACCTGTCCATCCTAAGATTTTTTAGAAGAACTCCACGCTTTTAAAAAATATATATAAAAAAATTAAAAATCTAAAATAAAAGGCCTCAGTATCGGGTGACCTGTCCATCCTAAGATTTTTTTAGAAAAAAAACTCTCAGAATAATGATGACAAATGAACTTCATTGCATGGGCTTAGAAGAGGTAGAGATCCTTAGCAACCTTGGCTTCGGGGTTCGCTCCCATGAGTGAGGGATTAGGGTCCGGGAAGAACTACAAGTAAGATAGTCCAGAGAATCACCTTGATTAGAAAAGAGAAACTGAATAGGCCCATAGACTAACCGTATAGAATGCACTAGAAGAATGGTGATACGTCGAAAGATATGGAAATGGCACATCACCAGCCTTGCTCAGTGTAAAATAGCTCTCTCTCTCTCTTTTCTACTAAGGGTGCCAAAGGAAAGGAATAAAGCAAAAGATGAAAAGTTCAGATTTGCTATCTATGGGTGACTAAGGTGGTCACCTAGAGATGAATCAAATTCATTCCTTTTGTTTTGGTCCCTATAATGGTAATGGTCAGCTTGTGCCTTCTTCTTCTCATTCTGACTTGACTCGGCTTCAGTCTGTTATGAAAAGAGATTTCTGGAAAGTCGTTTTGGCCTTTTTTTTTTAAGAAAAACTCCATGTTTTTTCTAAAACATTGTCTCAATATCGAGTGACCTGCCCATCTTAAAATTTTTAG
The DNA here is from genome assembly GCA_015852605.2 of Populus deltoides. Classification (NCBI taxonomy): domain Eukaryota; kingdom Viridiplantae; phylum Streptophyta; class Magnoliopsida; order Malpighiales; family Salicaceae; genus Populus; species Populus deltoides. Next base: position 8,451,245 of record CM027580.2, read on the forward strand.
AAAAACTCCATTCTTTTTTAAAATAAAAAAAAATGATCTCAATATCGGATGACTTGCCTGTCCTAAGATTTTTTTTTTCTTAAAAAAACAAATATTCAAAGTTTAAAAGAAAATATGTTTTAGCAAGGATTTCTTAAACACAAAAATTATTTTCTTTTGATATATATGTATATTTGCCACATTGCATCGAAAACCAGGTATTTTAGATACGAGATTTGTATTTTTATAAATAAAAAAATACACAAAAACAACGATATTACTTATTTTTTTAGGGGCTGGGTTCAGCTCGGCCCATGTGGTTGGGCTGAACCCAGCAAGCCTAGTCGGGTCACTAGCCCAAACCAGTGACCCGGCTGGGCACTGTTGCAGGTTGCATGCGTGAATTACTCACGCATGCACTGCACAGTACGAAGGTAATTAATTTACCTTCGCACAGTGCCAAATCCTTTAAATATAAATGCAAAACAGAACAGGGAAAGAAAGACTTACCTGGCGAGGCAGTGGCGGAGCCAGAAAATTTTAAATGAGGGGGCAAATCAATAACAAATACTTGACATTATATACTATATAAACATGTGTTATATATAGAGAAATTAATTTGAAATACATGTACTAACTCATGTTAATTAAAATTAATTTAAGAATATTTTTAAAATAAAAAAATTTACATTATAATTATTCTTTCGAGTTTTTATATTTTAAAATTGTTTCATAATGACTTTATTCTTAATTTTATTAAAGATATTCTTTCTAAATATATACAATTAAACTTTCATTTATCTATTTCTAAATCTTCCAGGGACTAATGAAATTATTGGCAACAATTCTTTGTTGACTTGTTGTTTTAAACAAGTGAGTTAAATATAAATATTAATATATTTTTTAAATTTTTTTATTATGTCTCTAATTTTTTTAGTTGTTGAGTACTTCATTTTTAATCACTAGTAAGTTGATCACCATAATTTTTCATATGAAATTCATAACAAAATACATATTAATTCATCAAAACTCATTTCAAATCATATTCATATGTATATAATATTTATTCATGTACATATTAATTTAACAAATCTATAAATTATCATAAACTCTAACATTTTTAATAACTAATTATTAAGGAATAAAACTAAAATTAAACAATGAAATAAATAGAAAAAATGAAAGAAACTCATCTAAAACATAAAGCATAAAGCATAAAAGATTACTTACCTAACTAATTAATAGTTTAGGATTTGAAGAAAAATTTTATAAAAGGAAGAGAGGGAGGAACAATAATTTAAAAAAAAAGCTTGGATTAATTAATAATTAATAAAAAAAAATTAAATTTGTTAAGTTAATATATATAAAGATTAAAGGGGCAATTGCCCCCTTAATCCCCATTGTGGCTCCACCACTGTAGCCAGGTTTGCCGGTTTTTGTCGCTGTTAGTTTCAGATGCAGTTGCAAACGAAACGGAAAATGGTGGCCCGTTGGCTAATCAATATTGCTCCTCTGTTTCTCGTGTTGCTGGAAGGGAAGGACGGCTTCTGCTGGTTCTGCCACTGCGGTTGAGGAAAGGTGTGGCTTCTGCTGGTTCCATCATTGCGGCTGAGGAAGGATATGGTTGCGAAGGAGGCTACAGCTGGGCGAGTGTCTTAGCTCGTTTCTGGTTGTTGTTGGTGCAGGCCACGGTTCAGCAGAAATGGTGCTGCTAGCTACTAGGAGTTTTCGAGGGAGGTCGGTCTGTGGTTCTTGTGTTGCTTCTCTGTTACTATCAGTGGAAGGGCTGAGGAAGAGAAAAGGAAGTGAAGCTGAAGGTGGTTTTCTCTGTTTTTTTGTCAAAAGGCCAAGGCCAAAATCAGGGGGAAGACCGGCTAGCCTTTGGTAAATGAAGGGTTAGGTTACAGAGAGGTAGGGGCTGGTGAGATTGACGGCTGAGGGAGGGAAGGTCTCGTGAAGCCAAGAGATAGGGCTGTGACAGGAGAAAGGAGTATGTGGTGGCTGTCTTATGGCTGAGAGGGAGAGCAACGGGTGAACCAAAAAGGTTTGTGTTGATGAGAGGGAGAGGGGACAGCGTGTGGCCAGTGAGAGATCTCTGGTTTCTTTCTTTTCAAAAAGGAGGGGGGGCGCCTGCTTCGTTTTTTTTTTTTGAAAGATGAGAGGGGGGCTATGATTTCTTTTTAGAGAGGATAGGGTTAGGGGTTTTTTTTTTTTTTGTATTTGCCCTCAATTTTTCTTCTCCCCTAGAGCATGTGGTTGAAGGTTTACTTATATAGAAACTTATATCCATACTATTCAAGGAAATATAGCAGTAATTATTGCAGAGATTATCTTCTATAACCAGCCCTAACCAATTCCTATATCTATGGTCTTTTATATTGCAGTAATTATTTTCCTAACATATATGATTCCTTAATATTAGCCTTAATGCTCTATGTTACCGCCACGCATTCTTTCCTTTTATCTTGCAAAGCCAGTTGTTTATGACATTTTCTGATCTAGCTAGTCCCTGTTTTTTTTTAATTCCTCCAATGAAACCGATTCACTTTTCAAAGTTTGAAATTTGTCTTAATTAACCCGATAAATCCTTGAAACATTAAATCGGGTCCCTCGAATCAGACCTGCAAACTCAGGTCAGGAGCCTTCTCGGGGCAGGATTCTTTGCTTTTCCACTTGATGTTCAAACGGGAATATCCTGAGCTTATGGTATCGAAATCAAGCAATTCAAAAGCCCAAATTCATCAGCACGTACAGGACTATAACTCTCATTAAGGATTAAATGTTCAATAAAATCATTTTGAAGAACAGAATTGCAAAAACTCTAGTTGGAATCCTTCTCGCGGCAGGATTTTCTGCTTTCACATTAGATATTCAAACGGGGAATATCTTGGGCTTCTAATATCGAAATCAGGAGATTAAAAAACCTAAATTCATCTACGCATATAATTCTACAACTTTCATGAAAGATTCAAAGTGAGATAAATTCATTTTGAAGTACAAAATCTGACCGCAATCTGGTTGGTTAAAAGAATCTCCTGATCTGATTCGAAAATTGACAATACTGAGCATTTCAATCTAACTGAGAGTCTAACATAAGAATGGTGAGCTTTAGGACCCATTAAAGGTGTAGGTCAATTCTTTAACATGTCATGAATGATGGAATATAGCTGGGATGGTCAAATATTGCACAAAACCAAGTCAGAATCAAAAACTAAGTTGGAATAAAAAATTGCGACAATAGCAAAATCAGTTTTTTAGTACAAATTCTGGGGGATTTATCTAACCTTAAAGACCAGATAAAGAATGAACGTATTTAGCATTATGAAGAATCCTAATCAGTCTAAGAAACCTAATGATTTTGGCAGCAAATGGGGAGGATAAACTAGGCACAAAACAACTCAAATAGGGTTTGAAAAAGATTTCGTTCTTCTTCACTTTTGTCAATTCCTCAACAATCATGAACTAAACTCCTATTTTAGTTCAAAAGAGGTATACACCGTCTCTAACATGTGTGGTCCAAAAATGAATAACAAGATATATTTTGATTAATTTTATGAATTTTAAAATTAATAATTATATAAACTTTTAATTATTTTAATTATGAGAAAACTCAAACTGAACATTAAAAAATAAATCTAAAACTTAATAAATTAAGCTACCTGCCCACTGACTCTTGCTCTTAGATATAGCGGCAGGCAACCCAACATAACCAACTAACCAACCTAAGTACCTAACCTCTTCATTAAAAAATGTCAAGAATCCCCCGCAAAATCATTCACGACATTTTGCTTCAACTTCCGGTGAAATCCCTCTTCCGTTTCCGATCTCTATCAAAGCCAATTTGTTCCTTAATCGACGGCCAGGATTTCATCAATCTCCATCTAAACCATTCAATCACTGCCAAATCTAATCACAGTATCATCCTCAAAGAGTGGGATGTTTTCGCTGTTGATTTTGATGCTTTATCTGATGCGGTGGAGGTTAAACATAACCCCCTTTATTCCGGTGGTGGAACGGAGGTTATTGGTTCGGTTAATGGGTTGGTGGTTTTGAGACGTTCTGAGACAAATATTGTTGTGTATAATTTGACTACAAGGGAGTGTAAGAAATGTTATGTGGCGGAACTGAGACTCCATGGCGGGATTTGACAACTGGGTATGTTTATTATGGGTTTGGTTATGATTCTTATGGTGATGATTACAAAGTGGTGAGAATGGCACAGTTCGTTAATGAAGATGGCGGCGGCGGCGGTGGTTTCGGTTGCGAGTATGAAGTTAAGGTTTATAGTTTAAAAGAATGACAAGTGGAAGAAGATTGAGGGTTTGCCGATTCGGCTGAGGTTATTAAGCAAGCCCTTTTTTCATATTTTGAATAGGAGAGGGTATGGTGTTTTTGCAGGTCACGCTTTGCATTGGATTGTCCCGCAAAGGCGTGAACTTGGTATTAGAGATTGTGTTCTTGGTTTTGATATTAGGGATGATAAGTTTTTCGAATTTCCGAAGCCGGATTGTGAGAACAAAGGTATGAACTTTCAGGTTGATGTTGGGATTCTAGAGTGGAATTTGTGTGTAATGTGTAATTATGAGCATGTTTGTGTTGATGTGTGGGTTATGAAAGAATATGGTGTGAAGGAATCTTGGTGTAAGATGTTTTCGGTTCAAGGGAGTAAGTGGATTAGTGCTTTTATGTTTTTGAGACCTTCGGTTTATTCGAAAGATGGTGATAAGGTGTTATTGGAAGTGAATGGTGAGAAGCTATTGTGGTATGATTGGAAAAATAAGCATGCTAAGGTTGTAAGGGTTCGCGGCGGACCGAGCTCGTTTGGTTCTGAGATGTATGTGGAAAGCCTTATCAGGATTAATGATGGTGATCGAATTGGCTGGAAGAAGCAACAAGAGCTAGATGAGGAGGAGGAGGAGAGGAAGACAGATAGGAATAAGAGGTAAAATAGAGTGAATTTGTTGTGATTGATTCTCTTGAAGCCATTTAATTATACGGATGATAATGAAATGGAACTCCAAGTAATGTTGATAGGAAGAGTCGTTTTTATCTCTTTTTAAGCTATAGCATGTTACCAACTTATGCTATTTGTTGCTGGGACCTTAATTTTGAATTTTGGTGTCAAGTCAATGAGAAGTCGGTCTACATTTTCAATTTGGGGGGCAAGTCAATGAGAAGTCTTCTTTTTCAATTGGGATGACAAGTCAACGTACAAGTCAATCTAACAGCTTATGATTGGTGAAAGATTGATTACTTATATACCTTGTGGTCATTTGCTTATTTTGATTTAGTACACCTTATGTCAGTTGTTTCTCTCAGGGATGATTTCCTGTCTGTGGGGTTCAAACTGAAGTTGTAAGACCAATAGAGAAAAAGGATACAGGACAATGGCCAAAATGGAAGAAGGTAAGCTTTTTGTGCGGCACACTTTAACTAATGTTTTGATTCTGTCGTCTGGTTTAAACTTTTTAAAGATCAAGGCAAATTGATTTAAGTTTTCAGGTTTCAGAGGACTAATAGCTGCTTCCATTTTCCCAGATATTCATGCTTCTCTTATTCTATTCCCCCCTGGGCATGATACTGGAGTTATGATACATACCAGTTTGAAGACAGAGAATGGAGAGAAGAATCCTTCATGCTGAACATACTGTGCCTTCTGTAGAAAGTACCATACAATGTTAGGCCTTCTGTAGAAAGTACCATACAATGTTAGATTTGTTTTTAGGACATGTTGTGATCAGAATAATCAGATACTTGATGGCTCAACAGTGCAAGAAAACTTTGGAAATCATGTATAGTTTTCCTAGACACAGAAGCTAGTCCGTTTACTTTTCAAAGTTGTAGGAAGCTTGTTTTTAGGCTTGTTCCGGGTAATTTTTATTTTTCAAGAAAAATTGTTTTTTTTTATTAAATGTGGTCTTACAAAAATACAAAAAATATATATAATAAATAAAAAAAACATTATATATATTATTTTATTTTTCTGCATGTTTTTTGAATTTAATAATTAATTTATCAAATTCACAAGAATTTAACCACTATTCCATTAATCACCAAAAATTTTAATTCATGAGAATTAATAATCAATATTCTAGTATAAATAATGAACTTACAAATTATGCTGGTATTTAAATATCAAGAGTTGACCAGAAAATTCTCAAAGTTATTTTAAATATTCATCAATTTTAATTGGAAGTATTTTTTGCCATAACTCTGAAAGACTTGTACTCAGGCATTTTGTAAAAGAGAGTGTAATAAGGGGAGTTATTGTTTAGTACCTTACTTGGCATTCGGTTGATGAGGAAAGTGGCAGACTGGAATGCATATTGCCAAAACTGTAATGGTAATGAGGCGTGAGATAGTAAAGCTAAACCAGTTTCCACAACATGCATGTGCTTCCTTTCTACTCTCCCATTCTGAGATGAAGTATAAGAGCAAGAGAACCGATGCAGGATACCAGATTGTTGAAGAAAGTTCATAAAGGATCGATATTCCCCACCATTGTCAGATTGTAGACATTTTATTTTTGCATCAAACTGATTTTCTACAAGAAGTTTGAACTGTTTGAAGACTGGGAGGGCTTGATCCTTGGTTTGCAGAGGATAGAACCATGTATAACGTGAATAGTCATCAAGAAAGAGGATGAAGTATTTTGCACCTGACGTAGACTTGACCATGGCAGGTCCCCAGATATCAGTATGAATGAGTTCCAAAGGTTTGGAAGCACGGGAAGTTGAAAGATGAGTAGACAACCGGTGACTTTTAGCCATTTGACAAGAAGAACAAACAGTGGAGCAAACAACAGCTTTATTCCTTTCATAAGAAACATTACAACTCTGCATTATTTGAACTACAATGTCAGTGGCAGCATGGCTTAGTCGGTGATGCCAAAGTTCCACTTTATTATGAACAGGACTGAGTCTATGGGAATGAAAAGTAGAAGGATTATGAACTCCAACGTACGCCACTTTCTTGTTTCTGTGCAGCACTGGAAACTTATAAAGCCCATTCTCAAGTCTGCCTTGCACTAGCACCTTCTTTGTATGCAAGTCCTTCACAACGAAACTATTAGACCGAAACTCAATTAAGACATTATTGTCTGAGCAGAATTTAGCAACACTGATCAGATTGGCTGAGATAAAAGGAATATGAAATACTTTTCTAAGCTGAAAAGAATGTGAATTAGAGACTAGCCGGTGAGAACCAGTGTTGGAAATGGATAGATGCTTACCATTACCAACTGTGACTCTCTCTGTGCCTGTGTAAGGTGCAGAATTGTTGAAGTTCCCTTCATTTTGAGTCAGATGATGACTTGCTCCAGAGTCAAGATACCAATCATCACCTGTAGGATTATGAGAAGATGCAACCATAGTAGGTATTGTGTTTTGATTTCTAATAAAGGAAGTACCATTGTTTTGTGAGTTTTGATATGAGATATCAAACCGATGGTAACAAACATGAACAGTATGACCAAACTTGCCACATAATTGACATTGTGGCTTTTCAGAGTTGGTTGAATTGTGTCTCCCATTGTAACTATTCCTACCCCCATGACTACGACCTCTGTAGGTGTAGTTGCTGGTATTTGAGATATGGCTTTGTCCTCGGCTACCATTGTATTTTCTTCCACCACCTCTGTTATTAGAGGAAGAAGCATAACAAGCAGACATAGAGGAGACGTGATCAATTGAGCTTTGTTGCTCAAGACGATGCTCATATGCTAGTAGCATACTATGAACTGCTTCAATAGAGATCTTGTCATCTCGAATGTTAATGGCAGTAACTACTGCATTATAGTCAGAACCAAGGCCTCCAAGAAGATTCATTACCTGATCTTGTTCTGAAATAGGTTCTCCAATGGTTGCTAGATTGTCTGCAGCGCCTTTAACCTTCATGATGTAATCTATCATGGATAGAGATCCTTTCTTCGTGGATTGTAATTCAAGCCTGAGTTGCATGATTCTGGCTTTTGAGGAAGACGAAAAGGTTTTCTCCAAAGCATTCCATGCAGTGTGAGACGTATTGTAGCCAATGATCTGTGCCATGATAGCTGGCGTGAGAGATGAGTATATCCAGCTAAGAATCGTGCGATCTTGTCTTCTCCAAACGACAAATGATGGATTAATTACTCCTGGACTTAACTCCTTCTCTGGACAGATGGTTGTGCCATCTATGAAATCCTCAAATCCATTGGAAAAGACAACATTGTCAATCTGAGACCTCCATAAGACATAATTCGATCAATCAAGTTTCACAGGCAGTGTATGATTGAGCATCTGATGAGTGGGGATGGACGCCATTGTTGTGCTTTGTCCAGAGCCAACCGGACCAGAGGTAGATGAAGATTGATGAAATGCAGAAGCCATGGCTAACAAGAGGAGGCTCTGATACCAAGATAGAATTTGAAAATATTAATCTATGTTTCTCTGTATTGTTAAGAGCAGAGATAACCATATATATATATATGTGTGTGTGTGTGTGTGCAAGCTGTTACAAGAAGACGACTTAACTGTCAGCACAGCTGGCTTAACTAACATAACTGCCTAACTAACTTTCTGGTATAACTAACTTTCTGTTATGTGTAACTAACTGTAACTAACTTGCTATTTACGTAACAGACTCTTCCTCTTCCATCGTTGGTTTATCACTTGGTTTATCAATTATTGTTTTAATGTGTGTGTGTATGAGTTCGTACCTTAACAACTTTTGAACACTATCAACATGTATGGCTACTTCATACATGTATATTGAGGAAATAGGTCTTTGACCTTGTAAAAAAAGTATTAGAAAACATTGAAATTAGATTTCATAGATATGAGATCCTAAATAATCTTACCACTGATAAGCTAGTTTTTGTGGTTGAAACTTCAATATGCTATTGCATGTGGACGTAAATTTTTTGTTTGATTCTAGGGCTATATATGATTTTGAAAGCCAGTGTGTTTAACTCGTTGAAAATGTTCCAAAATTTTCAAAAATATGTTTTGAAAACTAGAAAACTCTTTCATTAATTAATTAAATTTATTTTCATGAAGATGTGTTTTGCTACATTTGATGAAAGTAAAATATTTATTCCATGCTCTTTCTTATTCTCAGGAATGTTGAGATGTGAGTGAATGAGTCTATTTGCATATTTTATATGAAAATTTAACTAAATATTAACTAAATATTAATATGATTTTTAGAGTTGATTGAAATCCAGAATTATATTCTTGGAGTTGCCTATTTGCAGGGATATTTTCCCAGTTAATCATAAATTATTCTAACAATTGGTTTCACTTTATCGTTTAAATCTCTCTGTTTCAAAATGATATGTTCAAAAATCAGAAATTAAACCCTCTTAAAACATTGAAAGTCACAGCACTTTCTGGTTTTCCATTCCCTTTTTCAAAGGTAATGTATTGGTTTGCACTTTTTTATTTTGCAGGAAGAGTGTCAGGATTTGCATCAGAGAGTGAAAGATGGCCTGCTTAGAAGGCCTACTGTTGTATGTTTTTCAATTGTTAAGTAATTCAATTTTTCAAAACATCATTTTTTTTAGCAAGAGGAGTAGAGTATTCGTTCAATTTACTTTACCACTAACTAATAATTTAACTCAGGTTCACTAATTTGTTCCTACAACACTGAAGAAACCTGATGATTTGAGATGGGTAGCACCAAAAATCCAGTTGAAATCAGTGTCAAACTCAAGTAATTCTGTGTTTCTCATTTTAGTTGTTTGGATCCTACAATCCATTTATCTGAGATGAGTAGCACAAAAAATCCAGTTGATTTCAGTGCAAGCTCTAGTAATTCTGTGTTTCTCATTTTATTTTTTTTGTATCTTACAATCCATTTAATATGTTGTTTTATCTCTGTTTGTTCAGATATCAAACTAGATAACAAGATAGAATCATTGTTTAACTGTGGAAGAGAATGATTTGCTTACAATTTTCCTCTAATTAAAAATCAACTTCTCATTTTTTCCCCTTAATGATTATAGTGTACAACTACAGGCATAAAGAAAACTTCAATAAATGGAGAAGTGAATTCAGATATTCTCCTGCAACTTTCTAATAGAGTGTCAGATGTACCGATTTCCAAAGTATCAGAAAATGATTTCTCTGAGGTATGCAATTTGATCATCTTTTTAACCATATTGAATCTAGCAATAAAATAAAAACACTATAGTTGACAACTTATGTAAATTGAGAAGACCAGTCTATTCATGACCTTTATGTTATCAAACTAAATGTGTTTTTTATTGGTTAAATTCAACCACATTGACAAATATTTTCTAAGAGAAATATTTGGATTTTTAGAGTTGATTGAAATCCAGAATTATATTCTTGGAGTTGCCTACTTGCAGGGATATTTTCCCAGTTAATCATAAATTATTCTAACAATTGGTTTCACTTTATCGTTTAAGTCTCTCTGTTTCAAAATGATATGTTCAAAAATCAGAAATTAAACCCTCTTAAAACATTGAAAGTCACAGCACTTTCTGGTTTTCCATTCCCTTTTTCAAAGGTAATATATTGGTTTGCACTTTTTTATTTTGCAGGAAGAGTGTCAGGATTTGCATCAGAGAGTGAAAGATGGCCTGCTTAGAAGGCCTACTGTTGTATGTTTTTCAATTTTTAAGTAATTCAATTTTTCAAAACATCATTTTTTTTAGCAAGAGGAGTAGAGTATTGTTGAAAACTTTGCCACAGTAGATTAGCTTCTACGACTGTGCCAAGTGCCATAGTCAACTGAATTCTGCCAATGGAATGGATTAATGGAGTTGTGATAGCATCGATACTTAGAATTTATGCATGTTCTTCTCATAAGCAACTTTGTTGCCATGAAGAAAGTTTCATTAGATACTTCTACTTCTGTTTTCCTCTAATTTCTCACTTTTGATGAGGACCACCTACTAATCTCCCTTGTACATGATTTTCTTCTCTTAATCAAAATTTGTCAAAATGCATACACTTGGCATAAAGTTTATTAGCCTGTAAATGCATATCTACTATACGATCATTAACTAAAATATGTCTATGGTTAACTAATTGGTGGGGCTTGAGGAATAGTTGACGCCATACCTAGTCAAAAAAGGATGCTATCCAAACATGTTTCAAGTTATTGTAGTAAAACCTGACCCGTTGACCCTTTGGCTTTTGCGGTGATATGAGCGTGTTTAGCAATTGTCAATTATGAGCATCGAGTTCCAACAGCATTTCTCCAAAAAGATGTGTGGTATGCAGATTTTAAGATGTACGCATTATGTTTCTTTTTATGATTTTGGGCAGGTAAAATATGTTTTTCTCTGGATGGTATAATCTGCACACTGCATGCTGTAACGAGGGTCTACTCTTATACCAAGATCTGACACAAATCCTTTGATTGACAGGCAGAGTTTGAGGAGAAGGCCAGAAGTCTCCATGAGATTATAACAAAAAATGTACGTAACTTCTGACAAATGTCTAAATATATAGGTATTGCAATGTCTTAAAGATAATGGATGAATGAAACAAATGTTCAAAACATTAAACAAATTAATAAAAGAAAAAAAAAATATGGAGCAGCTGAGAAGGAACGAAAATTTGCTGAACATAGCCAATGAGGTGTTACATCGAGTTATAAGAAGCTAATTTATTGGTGTATTCTCTGAATTTGAAATTTATAAAGATGAGTGCTAATGTTTTTTTTTATGACTTTTTAAATTCAATGTCCATTTGGAATGGATCAAGCAGCTTTCTTTCTTTCTTTTTTGGTTCTTGTGGAAACTAGAAAATTCTTTTGTCGTGTACATAGCTTTACTAAAAAATGTTTTCCAGATGATTTTCTCTCATTCTGTATTTTTTTTTTGGAGGGTTTTGTGTCTGTGTTTGGTGCTTCCCTTTTTCTGATTTTGCTGATTTCTTTGTCGCAATGAAATATCCTAGTGGATTGCCAAAGAACTGGTTGCACTATCAAATCTCATTAATCAGGCAAACGAGAAGGGATGGAGAAAAGAATATCCTTTGATGATTGTGATTTCCTGCACAATTGGGGTTAAATATGTTGAATTCAAGCAATGACATGAACTGCTCGTAACATTTTTCTTAACTCATATATTCTATTAGTTGGCAATTGCACAATCGAAACACATTAAATAATCTTTCCTTTCCTTTTCTTTCCTTTTTGGGTGTTGGTCAAGGGTCACGTATGCCTGCAGGTCAAATGTTAAGTGGTTGATCTCCAGAACAAATAATTTACTGTACTTATCTCAATTTAAAGGAAATGTGACCCTTAACCATCATATTGCATACGTTTTCTGAGTACATGGACAGAAAGCTTCTGCTTCAGACACCCGTAGAACAAACACGATTGTTACAAGAGGTTCCAGAAGTAATTGCAGATGAAATAGAAGTTCAATCTGCATGTAAGGACATGTCTAGGAAGGATGAGCAAACTGACTTGCCAAAATCAGCCCTTAAAGGGACATCACCACCTCCCAAAAGAAGTTCAGAAGGCATTAAAGGTTCTTCTTGCTGCCTGGATGATGGAGCAAATGGTGCAGGTTTGCTAGTCAGCTCATATTTCCTTATTTCCATAAATAAATTCTACAAACTATTGCCTCTTTTATTTTTTTGATCCATGGAAGTTCAGGTTCTTTTTGTGTCTCGTATGATTTGGAGGTGAATAAATTTATATCAAAGATAACCTGATAGATTATGACAAAAATTTAAGGTTCCTGAATTATAACTGCTAGTCTGGTTCAGGATTTTCTACTGTTCTATTGAAATACATTATGCTCTTGAGAAGATTTAAGACTTTGTGCAGGTTGCACATTTAGCTGAAGTAATTTTCTATAGCTTTTGGTCTAGGCTTCATTTTACAAGAAATAGAGACATTGTCGGTGAAAACTCTGCTTCTAAACTAATCAAATCTGGTTCTGCTCATAAAGATGATCAAAGCATAGAAATGGAAGAAAGAGGTTTGATTTTGATTTTCTATCTTTGTTAGATTGGTTCCGACTTCTATTTTGTGACATTATTAGTTGGGTACATGGGTGTCTCAATCATTCTCGTTCTCAATCTGAAATCAGAGACTCTCTCTGGGAAAGATATCTGAGTAAGCCTGTAAAAAATTCATATCTGGACAATTAGAGACCAAAAATGTTAGGCAAGACCTTATCCCAATTTCACATGGAGAATTTCTGTTATCTCTATAAGAGGGATGAGATCACATGATTAATTATTTGAAATATATTCACTTTGTGAATTGTGTTCTCTCTTGAATCAAGATTCGTGGATAGTTTGTTATCACTACAATCTTTTTGTTTTCAAGGATCTGAACATTTGGGCAGTGTTATTTCATTAATGTACCTTTCTCGTTTGAAAGAATAAAAAATCTGAACTTTTTTGTTTTTTTTCCTTTTTTTTCATGGAGTGGGATCATATATTGGGAAAATATTAGAGAAGTACAACTTCTCTACTGGGGCAGGGGCTTTACAGCATCAACAATTTAGGAAAGTGAACACAACTTTATCCATTTGGTATATAAGTATACAGCATCAACAATTTAGGAAAGTGAACACAACTTTATCCATTTGGTATATAAGTATCATATGAATTGTTTATGTCCCAAAGAACAAAGATTGAGTTATTGGTTTCTGACAAACAGCCAAAGAACAAAGGTTGAGCAGTCTTCTTCCTGTTTTATACGTGAAACATTTTTTTCTATTGCAAATGACATATTTCTTCCAAAATAACTTACCACCATAATTTGTATTGTTGCGTCCAAGGGTGTGCATTCTTTTTTCTTGTGCTTTTGTACTTTTTCCTGTCCTTTTCACTTTCATACTTCTCCTATTGACTACTGGCTAAACTCTTGCATGTGCTAGATTCATTGTTCTTTTATTTTTTGGGTTTTGTTTGTCCAGTCATTCATCTACCTGGCATAGAAACATATTGGTTGTATGCAACTGCATCAGTGCTTTTATATGCTCACTCACACTCTTCCAAAGTTCCATGGCATGTCTTGCAAGTTACTCTCATGTTTTTGTATCTTTGAAGGGGAACTTCTTCTTATAGAAAGGGGAAAACATGTTTTTCCTCTGATCATTCAACAAGTTTTTTGTCATTTAAGTCTTTTCTAACCCAAATTCACTTGGGAAGTTCAAATGTTTAAAACAAAGCTCTGCAGCAAGCCAGAAAAGGGAACTTGCATTCATTAGTTTGCTTTTTTGTGCCTGCTAGATAAGTACTTGAGAAAGCTGTATTTGAACTTTTTGAGACTAATTGAGTTGTGAAGTAAATGAAAGCAAGCCAATAAAGCACCATACACCATAGCTTGCAAATGGGTGCAAGTCCCTTTTTTGGAGCCGCAAAAGTCAAAGCACAAACAATATTGTATCTACCTAAAACACTAAAATCAAAGTGATGAAGAAAAAAGATTGAAGACGGACTAACATGATTCAAAAGATAGAAGATATACTTTAAGACATCTTTAGACGATGACAAGTTTAAGACTAGACAGTCATACTACATTCCCAAGCTGCAACAGGGCTTTAGTCCAGCTCGGAATGATTGAGTGCATCAAATTGAAAATTCATGGGCTTCACTTGAAATTGCTTTGTTGCTTAGTGCCAAAAGCAGCTAAACAACTCTCATGATATATGTTTTCTTTGCTTTTCTATTTTCCTATTGGCCCTTGATACACTTGCTCAGTGTATGGTATTTCCCTTGTATAGGCATTTTGCATATCTCTTCCTGTAAATGTTACAACTCTCCCTCACATCATAAACATTGTTAACTGCCTTCAACTGTGGGCTGGGACAAACAAAATGCCATATTTTCGTTGCAGACATTGTGTTCTTTCAGAAATAAGTTATCCTTTTCATTATTTTCTTTTCCTTAGCCATCACGTATCTGGGGTGCTTGTATTCATTTTTCATCCATGGTTGTTTATCTACGTTTGCGAAGTGACCTTAACCATGTGAAGAGTTAGAATTTGGTGCAGCCTTTTAATGAATTTCTAATTGTTTTCAATTTAAATTTTGAAATAAATTACCGAGTTATAACTGTCTCAGTGATATGGCTGTTTACCATGATATTTTTGGGGATTTCAAAAAGTCATGTTGTGTTTGTTCCAAATTCCAGCGGAAAAAAAGCAGTTTGAAGCTTTTGAAAAACTTCAACATCAATCACGCACTACAACTCGTGATGGTAAAGATGGTGGCTTTATTCAGACAGGGAGTAAGCAGTATTTTGAAGAGTTGAACAAAAACCGCTCCAGAGTATCCCAACCCAAAATAGTCTCGGGACAAACTCCTGGTCCTTTTTCTGAAGGCATGCCCAGTGCTTTTCTTCCACTAAAGCAATGTCAACCTGTTAACAGTATTTCCAGAGATGAGCAAAATGAACAGGTAGACATTGAATGTCAAAACAAGGAGCAAGGCACTCCAAGAGATGGATCTAATGAACCAAGCGAACCAAGATTTAAGTTGATTGTGTCGAGCGATAATGATAATGGAGAGCAAGATCCAAGTGCTGCAGCTAATCATACTGGTGAGTCAGGGATCGCTTACCTCACTGTAATTGCAGTTATGTATCTATGATTCTATCTTTAAATTCCAGATAATTTAGCTAATAATATATTTCATGCATATTTATCTTTATATGGGCAGATAAGCAGCATCATAAAGGAGCTGCATTGGAAGTAAATCATCAATTACACTCTCTTCCTGATGATACTCAAGATGGTGGCACTCTTCGGACGGAGAGGAATGAAGGTTGTCAAATAAAGCATACCAATACTAGAGCAGTCCATGCTGAAGCCTTTACAGCAAAAGTTATTGCTTCTATTTCTCAAGGCCGACCCAATGCCCTTCCACAAGAGCCGTATCAGCCTGCTAATGATATATCTAAGACAAAACAAAATGGACAGGTAAATGTTGCACGTGAAAACAAGAAGCAAAGTGCTCCAGCAGCTGATTTAATTGTGTTAAGTGATGATGAGAAGGAAGATGCAAGTGCTGCAGCTAGTAAGCAAAAAACCCAGAATTTAAACTGCTCCATATGGAATTGCATGAGTCCAAATGGTATGAAAACAGGGCCTTGGTCAATGTTACTGCTTAAGGAATGGAGTGATAGTGATTCCTGTGTATTAAAATGGAAGGTTTGGAAGAGCGGTCAGAGCCCAGAAGAAGCAATTTTTCTAAATGATGCCCTCCACCAGGTTTTCAATAGAAGGAAATGTTGACGTTTTTCATTTTTCACTCGGTTACCAACATGAAGCGTCCATGCCAAGATAAAGTATTTCTTTCCGAATTACTAATTTGGTCACTATTTTATGTTCAGATTTTGGCATAACGCTTTCATATGTACATAACTAAATTTCAGAAAGACTAGCCTCGATCACTTCATGGTGGTTTTTAAAGAACCAGGATGCAAATCAGTTATTGGAAAACACAAAAATAAGGCCAGTTCATTTACGTATTTGTTTCATACAGAATTGATGCCGCTTCACTGCATGCTTAGAGGTGTTCATGGAAAACTAAGTTACCAAAGTTACTAATGTTCGATAATTTGACATGATCAATTTCTAGGAACAAATTTACAGGGTCATAGGGTTAACATTTTACTTGTTCCTTATTCTCTATATTAAGGATCAATATGTTTTCTATGCATATGTGGGATGACTGGATTAGTGAATTGATTCGAATGGGAAAGCTAAATTTTAGAACTCGCAATCAAGAATTGAAAAGGTCGTTCAAGAAAGCTAAATTCATATTAGAAAATCTTGACCAGATGATTTTTTGAATTAAGAATCGAAAGTTCTGAAAGTTCAAAGAAGAACTTGAAGAAGAAGTTTACTCATGCCATTCAATTCTTAATGACAACAAAAATATATATTTTCAATGTTTTTTCATCTACTTATAAAATATGGCTTACAAAATAAACCTTAGTTAGCTAATGGACTTAAATTAAATTGAATCTACATATCTAACTTAAATCTAGAATTGAATAAAAATAAAATAACTATAATTAGTTATTGGGCTTAAATTAAACTCATTTAAGGAACTAATTTAAATTTAAAATTGAATAAGAATATGGTATAAAGTCCATGCTTGTATTTAATGAGGTCCAATCCGTATATTCCTGAATGGTAAATTATAGGCCTTATCGGAAGACTTTCCCGATGAATGATTGCTATAAAATTTTAATTCTATAGAAAACATGGCTTTTAAAATCTTTTAGCAAAAGTTTGGTATGATCCAATGATCGATTTGAAAGTTATGATCATTAATATAAAGCTATATAGTCAAGCTCTAGTACATGTTAAACAACCCCTTTTCATACTTTGATCATATTGATCAATGCTTAATCATCATTTGAGCTTCAACTTCATGCTTGATGTCATCTTAGAAGGAATTCTTAAAAATTTCTTGGGCCAAATATCATGAATCGGTCTATTGAATGCCTTTATGATCCCCTTCACTCTTGTCTTTATAATAAGTCCAATCAACACATGCAACGGATCATGTAATGTTACTTGTTAATTCTCATTATTCCTCCTCTCTTCAAAAGGATTCAATATCGAATCGCCAACTACATTAAAAGGAGAAAGATCGGAAATGCTAAAATGTGGCACTAACATTACACACACGTAGAAGTTCCTACTTGTATACATTGTCATTAATCCATTCAATGACTTGGAATGGACCATTCCCTCTAGGATGCAACTTAGATCACCTATGGGCTGAAAAATTTTCCTTCCTCATATGCATACAAACTCAATCACCATGTTTGAAGATAACTTACCTATAATCCTTATTGGATTTAGATGTATATTGTTCATTCTTATTTCCTATTTGTTGTCAAACACTCTCATGAAGTTTCTTTATAATTTCTTCATCCATTTCTATACCTTTTTCACTAATAACTTAGCCAAGAAAAACAACTTTATCCATGCAAAAAGAATATTTTTTAAAGTTGGTATACAAATTTTCATTTCTCAAAACATTAAGCACACAACAAAAATGGTTAATATACTCCTCTAAGCTTTCATTGTACACTAAGATATCATCAAAATAGTAATAAATTTGCTTATAAATGCACGTAATACATGATTTATTAATCTAATAAATGTGTTAGGTGCATTAATGAGATAAGATAAAATATACAACCACTCATACAATCTATATTTATTCTTTAAGATAGTTTTTCATTCATCTCTTTTTTTCATTCTAATTTAATAATATTCACTTTTTAAATCAATTTCTAAAAAGATACATGACCCATCCAAATCTTTTAATATGTCATCTAACCTATGAATGATTTTATAATTTACCATAATACTATTGACACACATCCTCCATAATATGTCTATACTTTAGACATACCATAATATGTCTATACTTTAGCCTATGAATTATTGATAGCCTTGCAATAAACACACATCTTTCAAGACACATCATTCTTAGGCATAAGTAGTACTGAAACCGCACAAAGACTCATGCTCACCCTCAAGTACCTATCAACCAACAACTTTTAACTTGCCTTTAAAACTCCTTTTTCTTCTCTAGATTACTTTTATAGGTTGGTCAGTTGAGAATTGTAGCTTTAGGCAAAAAAACCAATTTGATGTTTTATTCACTATGAATATCATCAGGAAATACATTTTCATATTTTTGCAATAAATAAATAGCAATAATAGGAAGAGATTTTTCAAGATTGTTAGTATTAAAATATGTCTTTTTACACAAAAGTACAAATATAGGCTGGGTAGTGTATATAACACTCTTGACATCACTCTTTTTTGCATAAAAGCTCACTTGTTTCTTTTTTTTTCCCTCAACAACCTCTATTTCATTCTTCTCACATGACCTCTCTCTCTTTTCTCTCCTCTCAGACACCTCTTTCTTTTTGTTCATTTTAGCCTCAATCTCTCTTTTTAACTTCAATTGGTCTTTATATAATTTTTTTAAGGTTAAATGTACAAAGGTAATGGTTTTATTATCTTTTTTTCAAAATAATACCTATTCTTGAATCCATCATGAATGACCTTCCTATCGAACTACCTCAGTCCACCTGGTATGTGACCTGCATGTATGGGATCAACATCACAAAGAACAAGAACTTTATCATTTACCTCCTAATTGAAAACGAAACTAACACTTGTTTATTCACATTTACTTCCCCACACTTATTCAACCATAATGGCTTATATGGCTTATAGTGTTTTAAAACAGGCAAATTTAATTTTTTAACTAAAGTAATGCTAGCTACACTAGCATAACTTTCTTTGTTGATAATTATACTACATACCTTGTTATTGATATGTCATCTAGTATGAAAAATGTTTTCCTTATGCTGCCTCAACTCGTTCTCATTGATTTAAGCACTCAATGCACTCATAACTACAAACAACTCACCCCATTCGGATACTCTATTTCATCATCATTAACATCCTCAAATTGAAAAGTTTGATCATTCTTACTATCGTTTTTAGTTTTCCCTTCCTCATTATCACACATAATCATAGATTTTTTTGTTTGGACATTAAGAAGTTATGTGTTCTATCCCTAAACATCCAAAATATTTTATATCATGATTATGAGGTGGTTAATGATCATATTTAACTCTAATATTAATGGATACACATTTCCTTCCCTTAGGTGGTTTGGTTTTTCCCTTAGAAACAACCTTATCATTCTTTTTTCTAATTTGGTCTCCATGACACAAACAAATCATAATTTCAACTTGGCTTTGAATTTTCCTTCTTTTTTTAGTTGACATTTCATCTTCATAGCCATATGCACCATATCTTTTAATTCTATATAGTGATGTAACTTAACAATATTTGTTATCTCTCGGTTCAGACCATTTAAAAATCTTGTCATGACGACTTCCTTATCCTTCTCCATATTTTTCTGAATCAGAAGTACCTCCATCTTTTTAAGGTAATCTTCAAAACTCTTAAAACCTTAAGTAAGACTCTGTAACTTCTGATAAGTTACCAATAGTAATGTTAAGGATGAATCTTCTTCTTATGACAACCTTTATTTCATCCCAAGTCTTAGTAGGCCTTTCATGATTTCTCCTCTTATTCATCCCAAGTTGATCCTATTATATGATTGCATAGTCAATAAACTTTATCATGACTAACTTCACATTTTTCTCCTCAAAGTAATTATGATAATAAAAAAAATAGCCTTACTTTCTTCTCCCATTCTATGTAGATTTTTAGATCATTTATTCCTTAGAATGAGGGAATCTTTTTTTTAATACTCATAAGGCTCATATCTACATTATCATGACCACTAGTATCCCTTTTAATCCCTCTATCACACCTATCATCATCTTACTTAAATATGCTTATATCAATCATTGGTGTTTGATCACCTTTATCTCTTTTGGAAGATGTATTTGAAAGTCATAAAAGATATTAGTAATAAACTTTATACACTCCCTTATATGTTTGCAGTTAAACATATGTCACTCCACTTGTGTTTTATTATTTACTTAGCTTTTCTCGATCTTAATCTCACACTCTTTTGCTTTTTTCTCACTCTTAACTTCTCCCTTTTAGTTTTTTATTGAACTAAATGAAATCAATCAAAAATGAAAATTGATGTAGTGTTCAAATAAGAGAATTCAAAGAAAAATAAAAAAGGCAAACAAGAAACAACAAAGAAATTTATGAAGTAAAAGCATAAAAAAAAAACAAATTATGAAGGAATAAGGTCTGGTATTAGTTTAATGGGATATGTAAAGACAAAAATTTAGCATTAAGAACTATTTTGAATGGCAAATTAAACACCAAAGATTAACAAAGAAATACTTTCTTGAAGAACAACTTAACAATACAGATTGAACTACTTAAAGCAATTGGAAGACAAGAAAACCAAAAAATTAATAACATAAGCTAAAGAAATTTACGCTAACTATTTTAATAAATGTGCATAAGGTGTATTTTAAACCTAAATGGTACGATTCAATGCAAAGAACAATTATCTATTTTGAAATCTTGAAACAAAAAGAAAATGAAATTCAAATAATAACAAAAACAATAAATTAAATATAATGAACCTGATTTTATAGCCAAGCTTTTATACCAAACCGATACAAACCCAGAAGGCTAAACCTTATAACCCACAATTAAGAATTAAAATACTCACCCAAGAGCATAAGGTATATGGTTAGAACACCTTAAAGATGATATCTTTGATAAGTTTTGAAAGTTAAATGAAGAATCCAAGCGCTCTCATGTCATTCAATTCTTAATGATGAAAAACATTTCTATTCAATGTGATTTCATCTACTTATAGAATATGGCTTCAAAATAAATCCTAATTAGCTAATGAGCTTATATTAAACTCACATAACTAATTCACTAACTTAAATCCAAAACTGAATAGGAATAAAGTACAAAGTTCATGCTTGTATTTAATGAGGCTCAATCTATATATTCTCGAGTAGTAACTTCTAGGCCTTTTTGGAAAATCTTTCCAATTTTTGATTGCTATGAAATTTAACATTTATAAAAAAAAATAAGATCACTTTTAAAATCTTCTAGTAGAATTTTAATATAGTCAATGATTACATTGAAAGTCATGATCATTAATATAAAGTTGTGTAGTCAAGCTCTAGTACGTATTAAGCAATCTTATCTCTTACTTGGATCATAGAAGGAATTCTCAAAGCTTGCTCGATCCAAATATCACGAATCTGCTTATTAAATACATCTTTAATTCTCTTGGCTCTTGCCCTCGTAATAGATCCACTTAACACATACGACGAATCATATATTGTTATTTGTTGATTATCATCAAGAATAAAGACTTGTAGAAAAGTATGTAGTCAAATAATATACATAAGAATAGTTTTGCATAATTATTTATGAACTGGCTCTTGCACTCATAATAGATCCACTTAACATATACGACGAATCATATAGGCTATGTTTGTTTCTGGGAATTCACTTTCCAGGAAATCACTTTCTAAACTTTCCTGTGTTTGTTTGCCATTAGAAAAGTTGGTCAACAGAAAACACTTTCCAGTCAAAGGAAAATTTGGCTTGGTTTCCAGGAAAGTGTTTTCCTAAAACATTTGGGCGGAAAACACTTTCCGGAAGTTGTGAAATATTTAAAAATATCATATTATTTGCTAATTATATCAAATTGATCCTCAAACTTTTGATTGCTATATATATTTTGTTTTCAATATTTATTTTTCAATTTCATCTCTTAAAATTAATTTTTATATTAACTTTGGTCCTCATTTTTATAATTGTTATTTGCTTTTCCCTTATCATTTTTTTATTAAATTTTTTTATGTATCAAATTTGGTCCTCATTCTTTTGATCGTTACTCATTTTATTTGAAATAATTTATGAAGTGTTAACTATTATTATTTTAATTTCTTCATATTTCATTTTTTTTTTATTTTTTAGATTTGATCTCTATTATTTTGATTATTATTTATTTTATTTGAGATAATTTATGAAATTATATTTCTTTTCAATTTCATTATCATTCAACTTTTTAATTTGTAAGATTTGTTCCTCATTATTTTAATAAACTTGAGAAAAATAAAACATTAATAAGTTATTTTCCAGCTCATTTTCCATGACATAACCAAACACTGGAAAATGTTTTCTAACTTATTTTTCATTACACTACCAAACATCGAAAAATAATTCACTTTCCCGAAATTCACTTTCCCGGAATTTACTTTCCAAAAGGAAACTATTTTCTAGCAAACAAACGGGGTCATAGTGTTATTTGTTGATTATCATCAGGAATAAAGACTAATGTACCCTTTGAGATAAATAATAATAATAATAATAATGCAATAGTGGGTAGAGGCATTTTCAGGTTTTTCATTTTAGATACAAAATAAAATAACCCCAATTCCTTTAAATTCAAATTGCCTTCAACTTGGGTTAAGGTTTTCTTTTTGTCTTTTTAGTTTGGTTTTTTTGTTATATCAAGTTTGATCATGGGTAATTTAGTATTTTAGCATATAAAATATTATTTAATTTTAAAAAATAGGTTGCACGTGAATGTCACATGTACATGCATGGGTGCTCCCGCGCTCTTATGACGGTGCATATAATGTCGTTCAGCAACCAAACTTTGGCTTCCATAATGGCTTTTAAATCCTCACGGCGTTGCCTCTATTTTTAGGCGGTGGGTGTGGCCAAAATATATCTAGTTTTGCACCGGTGACTATTTTATTTCCTTCCTTCTTTCCTCTATCCTCCTCGGCTTTAGAGCCTTTCCCTACACATTTTCAAAGCAGCCTTTCAATTTGTCTTCTCTTAGATTTAGTCTCTATTCTTTTTATTGCTATTTATTTTATTTTAAATAATTTATAAAATTAGAATTTTCTTTCAATTTAATTCTCTTTTGATTTCTCACCTTTGAGATTTAGTCATCATTCTTTTTATTGTAAATTTGTTATTTTTAATCTTTCTTTTAATTAAATTATCTTTTCAATTGCGTCTCTTAATATTTTATATCATTCTCTTAATTGAATTATCTTTTTAATTGTATCACTCAATATTTTATTTCATTTTATTTTATATAGATTTGATCCTTATTCTTTTAATTGCTATTTATTTTGTTTTTAATTCTTTTTGTATTGGAACTTTCTTCTGTTTTTTCATCCCTTAATATTTTATTGATTAGGATTTTGTTAATCTAAGATTTTACTAATGATTGTTTTAGGTTTATCTTATATGAGATGATTATGATCTCAGGTCTAAAGTCACGAGTTTAAAAGATTAATCTAAATTGGCTTAAGTTTTTTTTTTAAGTCATTATTTATAATTTTATATTTTTTTCATTTCATCCTTTTATAGGATTATTCTAATCTAATGCATAAAGTCACGAGTTTCGACAATTAACAGAAGATTACTCGGACTAATTTTTTTTTCAATTTCTTTGTTGTTGTTACCTATTTTTTTAATGACATTTTTAAATTAATTAAGATTATTGAATCTAATAAAGGTAATAATCTAACTCTGAAATTTCTTTTACTTCTTTAAAAACACTACTGTCAACTAAGTATTTTTCTTCTTCTTTTTTTGCGTTAAAAAAATAATTTGTTCGGACCGCAAGAAGGCATGAGCCACCAATCTAGTTATAAATTAAAACAAATTGTTCACCACGGCTCATGTGCACTCGAACGTCTAGCTATAGTGCCCTTTTTTGATCCTTTGGCACTTATTGACTTTGGTCCTTGAAATGTTTTTTTGTTTTTAATTTCATTATTATGTAATAATTTCTTTTGATTAGTTTGATATGGCGTATGGCTTTATGCAATGTTAAAATATTTCAGAGCATCTCCAATGCAAAAAGCCAAATTGAGAAGCTAAATTTAAAAAATGGCTTTCTAAATAGTATAAATATAGCTTTTTTGATTATATGCATTCCAATGGTAAAAAGCTATTTAGAAAAGCCATTTATATTTTAATATATTTCATGTTAAATTCATTTTTATATAATTATATAACTAATTTAGATATTTTAAATATAAATATAATTATGATGTTATTAATTATATAATAAATATGAGTAATTTATAAAAATAATATAAAATTTAATGAAATAATATGAAATTTAAAAGATATAACTTAAAATTAAACTTAAAATTTATTTATATGAATATTTTTAATTTTCAGTTTTATATATTCTCGTTAAAAATTTAATTTTTTAAAAGTAAATTCAAATTCAAACTTTGAAAAAACCATCAATATTTTAAAATTTTATTTTCAATTTTTTAAAAAAAATTCATGCTTTGAAAAAATGACCGCCACAATTTTAAATTTCAAATTTTAAAATTTCAAATTTTAAAAAAATGACCGCCACCATTTTAAATTTTAAAATTTCAAATTTTGAAAAAATTACCGCCAACGTTCTAATATTTCAAAATTTAAAAAAATAATCCATCTATAAATATTCTCATATACCTTAACATTTTTTCTCATCATTCCATTGTTTTCTCTCCAATCAAAAATATATTTCATTAAAATTCATCATGAATCATTCTAATTTTAATTTTTATGATGCTTTTGATTTTGATGATGACACTCCTGTGTTTGCTTTTCAAGTTCTTTCTTGCCGTGGTTCTTTGAAGAAGAATCGAATAATCAAGGGCGGAGAACAGGGTATCGTGGCTCTATTCTTGGCCACAATATTGTCAATCGTAATAGAAAGGAAGGTGAGTTGAGGTTATATAATGATTATTTTGCTGAAAATCCTAAATTCACTAAAACTCAATTTCGAAGAAGATTTAGGATGAGTCGTCGCCTTTTTCTTCGGATTGCAAATGCAGTGGAAGCTCATAATCCATATTTCAAACAAAGGACAGATGCTCTCGGTGTTCTTGGTTTATCTTGTCTTCAAAAGGTAACTGCAGCTCACAGAATACTTGCATATGGTATTCCTGCAGATCTTCTTCGATGAATATCTTCAAATTGGAGAAAGCACTGCGATAGAAAGTCTTAGAGCTTTCGTCAAAGCAATCGTAGAAGTTTTTGGTGATTGGTATCTCAGAGCACCAAACGAGGCCGATGTTTGTCTATTATTATAAATTGGAGAGCAGCGTGGATTTCCAGGGATGTTAGGGAGCATTGATTGTATGCATTGGAAATGGGAGAAATGCCCAATTGCATGGCATGGGATGTATACTGGTCATTGTCGTGAACCAACTATAATTCTAGAGGCGGTGGCTTCACAAGATCTTTGGATATGGCATGCCTTTTTTGGAATGCCTGGATCATTAAATGATATTAATGTTCTTGATCGGTCACCTATCTTGTTGCACTTCTTTGAAGGTCGCATCGCTCTGCCAATTATACAATTAATGGGCATGAATATACAATGGGATACTATTTAGTAGATGGGATTTATCCTAATTGGTCAACTTTTGTTAAGACAATCCCAAGGCCATTAGGAGCAAAGAGAAAATATTTTGCAAGTAAGCAAGAGTCTGCAAGAAAGGATGTAGAGCGGGCATTTGGAGTGCTCCAATCTCGTTTTGCAATTGTACGTGGACTGTTCGATCTTTGGGATGAAGAAACGCTTGCAAATATTATGAAAGCTTGCATAATAATGCATAATATGATTATTGAAGATGAAGGAGCAATGAACCTTAGATTTGACCATGAACGTGAAGTCAATTCTTTTATATCAGTGTCACATGGTGAAATACCAGAACTACATGATTTTCTTCAAACTCATAATCGAATCAGGGATAGAGCAACTAGCTCTCAACTACAAGAAGATTTGGTTGAACATTTATGGGAACAATATGGTAACGAGTAGAATCATTAGCTTTGAACTTCTTATGTCATCATAATTTTCAAGTTTTTTATGTTTTTTTTTTCATTATGGTTGTTGTCTTTTAAGTTAATTAATCCTACTTATTGTTGTTAAGTGTTAGAAGAACTTCAAAAAAGTATTATGAATTAATACCACTTTTATAACAATATATTTAAAATAACCAATAAATTTCTAAATATTTAATTAAAAATACATTACATTAAACAATAAATAAATCTAGTTAATTAAAAATACATTACATTAAACAATAAATAAAATACTGTTGACCAACGGCTATTTTTATAGCCGTTGGCAACGTTAATCTGTTTTTGGCTATTTCTACAATAAACTGTAGAAATAGCTCTTCCCAATTTAAACAGCCATTTTGGCTTCTCGGTTGGCTGCTGCATTGGAATGACAAATTAAAGGAAGAAAAGCTAAAAGGACAGGTTTTTAACTTTGCCTCCTCCTCATTTGCCTCTCCCGTTGGAGATGCTCTCATGGCTTGAGATTATTAGGGACCAGATTTAACACCGAGTAAGGTTTTTCTTTTTTATTGTTCATGGCATGAACAAGTACATTTTGGTCTCGGACTTTTCTAATCTATTTATTGTTACTGATTTATATTTTAGTCATGAATTTCATTTATTTTATGTTTCAGGAACTTGAGATGAAAGAAAAATCTCTACATGTTAGAGAGAGAGGAGGAAGTGGTTGAGAAGTGATCAAAATTAAAATATAATTATTTTGTATCTTTGGGAGTTTTGGGGTAAAAATCAACTTATTATTAAGCTTCTTGGAGTGTTTATCTAACACAATTTCATCAACGATAGTCATTTGAATTTGAACAAATTGATAGTACAGTAGAGATGAATTTCATTTGCCCGAAATATATTAAATTTAGCCACTTGAGCAAACCAGTGTTTCTTTTTGAGAACCGAAGCTCCATTTTCAATGATACTCGAACACTATTTACGGACGGAAAACACCATCTGACTTTCATCTCGGCAACCCTACAAAATAATACAGGGGAGGAAAGCGCCAGCCACAGCACAGATGGGCAACAAATGTAGTATTGCTATCAGAGCATATCCTAATTTACCAGGTTACAGAGGAGACTGTACAACTGCAAAATTCGCATACTCGATATGGAAAATAATTCCTCCCTCCTCAACATAGGCTCTCCTCTTCATTCGTCCTCCTGGCTACGCAACCTAGCGAGCTTGTTAGCTACAACAACATCAAGCTGCGCAGCTCGCTCCACAATCTCTTTCCTTTTCCTTGTTGACACGTTATGTGCTATCTCAGCGCAGAAGTCCTGGATCGCGTTATAAAGAATTGTCAATTGGGAAAGAGAGTGATCTGCTTGGTATAAAGTACTCTGACAACAAGAGCTCATCTGTGTTTTTACCTGTTGTGCATCATCAACACCTCTAGCTCTTTGACATTGTGGACAACAAATTTCTTGAAGCAGTTTGGAAGATAATGACGAGTCTTCTTGTCAGAACCATAACCGATATTGGGCATCAGAGTACATCCCTTGAACTTTCTTCGAACACGAGAATCAATACCCTTTGGTCTGCGCCAGCTTGTCTTTCAAAAATTATGAAGAATGAAACATAGGTATCAGAAGGAAATGAAACGCTTATGAAGAAGATCCATATAGTAACATTGAGAGAGAGAGTTATGGGAAACAAATCTAAGAAACCGGCTAACAGGCAAACATAGGTAGCTAGGCAAAAGAGAGATGTAAGCAGGAATAAAGTAACAGTAAAGCTTGTAGGGACCAGCTAACTGTGTCGCAAGGCCTGTTTAAAATCTGTTTCTGCCCTTTACATGAAATGACCAGCCACAAAAACAATTTCTGGACATCAGATACCATGGGCAAATGGCAACATATAATAGACCTCTACATCCTAAGAAATTTAGAGATGATAAACCAAGCATAAGAAACCCCACATAGAAAAGACTAACCAAAATCTGCAACCTCAGCCGAAAGATGGTGATTTTTTATGATCATCACAGGACAATCAGCACTGACAAATGATTTGCATCATAGATTGCAGTCTAAATATAGAAAATAGAATACTATATAATAAACAGCCAGATGGACATGCAAATGAGATCAGATGGTAGTGCATGTATTAAATTCATCATCCTAGGACTAAGACTGGGTGTCAAAAAAGCTTCATCATATCCTTCAAACCCAGGGACAAAAGAAAAAGACTACAACTCCTATCCTGTAAACGAAACAAGGAAATCAGACTATACAATTATACCGATTGAAGATTAAAAAAAAAAGGTAGTTGTTTAGCCTAAAAGGGACCGGATAGTCGATCGCTAGCTCGCCATACTGCAACCAAAGAAGGAAGCAAGTGAGACTGGGTGTCAAATGGACTCTTCATTACAAGGCTAAAAAAACCAATTTTTTTTATAAAAAAATTATAAGACATAATACAATGATTATAAGTTGAAGGAATCAGACAAGGAATGTCAATCACCATCCTGCACCTCAAAATGCAAGGAAGACTGGGGCGACAACAAGTATCATCATTTTCCTTACAGAATCCCAACGTTGTAAGCTAACAAATTTAACAAAAGTAAATCATACCTTGACAGAGATCTTGCGGTCACTTTGTGGCCTCTTGAAAATCTTAACTCTCTTCTTAACAATCTTCTTCGTAAGCAACGGCACCGCCATTTTCCCCCTCCTCCCTGCATTCAAACAAAACACACGCCAACCATATTTGTTAGCTCCATACACATAAGATGATAAGATTTGAAAATCAAAGAAGAGAAGAGAATAGAAGATGGAGAGACAGGGAGCTCACGTTGGTTCGCTACGCCTACACCGCTGAGATTTCAAGAGTGTGGTTTGGCTCAAGATTTATATAAAGCGAGAGAGAGAGCATATTTAGGGTTTTCTGTCTTTCCACGGGTCGAATTCAAGAGATCCGGGCCTTCGTAGAAGGACAGATCAGCGGTGGAGAATTATGGTTCTCTTAATTACCAGCCATGCCTCTGTGGGTAACACCTTGGCCATCTGGGCGATCGGGTCTTACAGAACTTGTCCAGTTATTTGGAAGCGGACAATTTTTTATTTTTGTTGTGTATTAACTATAATTAAAACTGATAACGTGGAAGTAAATTCACTATGAATTATATTATTATACACTATAACATGAGTACTGTAAATTGTAAGTTATTTCACTCTAAACTGCACTATTAGTAAGGGTATGTGAGGAGGCTGCAACCTACAGTATCTAAGCATCAGGCTAGAGGAGCGTCCAGGGGAGCTACAGACATCTAGCACTTGGCTGCCAAGCCTAGGCGCTGGACAGGCCATGTCTGCTGGGGTGATGGACACATGGCACTTAAGTTGATGCATAGAGGTTGGGCACATCACCTACACCCACGTAATGCTTGGTTCCTGCCTCAGTGCTAGCCATACAATGTGACACTTGGGTTCTGTCTTGGTGTTGGCCAAACCACTTCGCTCATGTGGCGTTTGGACTGCTTGCTTGGTGGCTGGGTACAACCCAGAACACACGTTGTGCTTGGGTTGCGCTGAGTGTGACTTATGTCTACGCTTCACTTGAAGACACCTGGCGCTTGGGTAGTGCAGCTAAACCCAAGGAAAATGAGTCTGTTGTCAGGGCCCAAGATCAAAGGGTCTGGCATCAGGATCTAATTATTATTGGATCCTCCATCAAGACCCAAAGTTCTTGAGTCTTAGGATTTTAAATATTATTATTTGTTTTAATAATAATAATAATAAAATAATTAATAAATTTCAAAGAAAATATTACTATTAATATTGAAAACATATTGTCATTTATATTATAAATTTTATGGCATTTTTTATAAAAATAAAAAGTTAGCCACGTAGTATTAATAAAAATATTCAACAATTCTAGGTATTAATATAAAAAATATTATAATTTATATTGTAAATATTATTATTTTTCTTATAATACAAAGTATTCATATAAAAAATATTTTTATTTTTCTTATTATTCAAAGTATCCATGTCAAAATATTATTATTTGGGTTCTAAATAATATATATATATATATATATATAAATATATAATTTAACATATTTATATCAAAGATATTATTATTTTTATAAGAATTCAAATTTTAAATATAAAAAATATTATTATTTGCTTTCTAAATATTCTTGGAATTAAAAATAGTATTATTTGTGTTATAAATATTATTATTTTTACTATAATCAAAAGTATTAATATTAAAATTATTATCTTTTGTGTTATAAATATTATTATTTTTATAATAATTAATTTTATTAATCAAATAATTACTAAATTAGAAAAAATATATTCTTAATATTGAAGAACAAATATAACTTTGATTTGAAAGGTAAAACTAAAAAATTATTATTATTATTATTATTATTATTATTATTATTATTATCATTAATAAATTTTAAAAAATTATTATTACTATCGAAGAAAAACTACGTGGGGACGCGTGGTGCTTGGGCTGCTCCTTGGGGGCTGGGCACACCCCCTGCGCCCATTTGGTGCTAGGGTCCTGCCTCAGTGTTGGCCACGCCCCTGCGCACATGTGGCGCTTGAGCTGCTTGTCTAGGGGCTTGGCACACCTCTACGTCCACGTGGCGCTTGGGCATGCCAAGACTCAACTATCCTTGGGCCCTACATGCTGCAAAACCTAAAAAAGCCTTGGATCATTGGTTATGTAAGGCTTAAAATAGTCTTGGGTCCTGTCATTATTAGGATCCAATATTTTAAGAAAATAAAAGATGACCCGCGATATAACTAGTTATAATTATAACAAAATCTTAAAAAAAAAGTGGAGTTTTCTACTGTGAAAACACTATTGGTTTGTTGTTTGTTAAAAGTTGGATTAAAAAAATTAATATAAGAAAATTTATAAATATTACTATTTTTTTTATTAAATATTTTTTTATATTGTATAAAAAGTATCTTGATTTCATCGGGTTAACTTAAATCTCTAATACTTGTTTTTTTGCTAATATTGTTTAATATCATTGCAATCTCTTCGGGATATAAAAATCAAAGTTGTAAGGAAACCTTAAATGTTGCTCCATCCACGAGCTTGTGTGAAGTAGTAAGACCATGGAAGATTAAAATAGAAAAATTATGTAATGAAGAAAATTAAAAAAAACTAAAATTGTTCAAGGTGTTTTCTTTGTATAAGTCTCAGATGAAACACCGGAGATCATTTTCTATTTTTTTTATTTTTTTTTAATTTTTATTTTTTTCCTATTTTTTTTTGTCTTCTTCTTTTCCCATTTTTTTTATTATTTTGTTTTTATTTTTTTTCCATTTTTTTCCGTTTTATTTTTTATTTTTTTTTATTTTTATTTTTTTTGGTTTTCTATTGCCTTTATGGGTTTTTTTTTCTTTTTCTTTGTGTATTTTTGTTTTTATGAATTTTTTTGTTTAATTTAGTTTATTAATGTTAATTTTTTTATTTAGTTATCAAATTTTCATAACACGGATCCGGGTTTGTGACGTTAACTGATTTGACGAGTTAACCCGAATTTTTTTTCTTTTCTTTTTAATTAATTGTAACATATACTAAAACACTGATCCATTTTTGGTTTTTTTAAGTTGTCTTATTTTTTTAACTGTTTTTTATGCCTTTGGGGATTTGTTTTTGCTTTTTTCTTTATTTTTTTTCTTCTAACAAAAGTTTTTTGTTTAATTTGGTTTATTAATGTTAATTTTTTTTATTTAGTTATCAGACTTTCATGACACGTTTTCCGGATTTAACGGGTTAACCTGATTTGACAAGTTAACCCGGAAATATATATTTTTTGTTTTTTTTCTTTTTAATTAATTTTTTTTCATTTAGTTTAGTTTGTTAATGTTAAATTTCTTTCTATTTAGTTATCAGACTTTCATGACACATATCTCGAGTTTCACGGGTTAACCTGGTTTCACGGGTGAACCCAGTTAATTCTGGGTTGACCCGTCAATTTTTTTTTGTTTTTTATTTTCATAATTTTTTTTTCATTAATTTAGTATGTTAATGTTAAATTTTTTTTATTTAGTTATCAGACTTTCATGACACAGATCCTAGGTTTAACAGGTTAATATGGTTTGACGTGTTAACCCGGATTTTTTTTAATTTTTTTTATTAATTTTTTTTCGTTTAGTTTAGTTTGTTAATGTTCACTTTTTTTTATTTAGTTACTAGACATTCATGACATGGATCCCGGGTTTAACGGATTAACCTGGTTTGACGAGTTAACTTGGAATTTTTTTTTGCTTTTTTTTTCTTTTTAATTATTATTTTTTTTGTTTAGTTTAGTTTAGTTTGTTAATGTTAAATTTCTTTCTATTTAGTTTTTTTTCTTCTTAGAGGTTTTTTTTATTTTATTTTTTCTTTTTAATTAATTTAGTTTATTAATATTAAATTTTTTTCTAAGTAGTTCTCGGCTGATGCTTTTAGTTTTTGTTTTTGTTTTTTTGTTATTTTTATTCATTTGGATCGTGGATTGCACACGCATCAGATCCCGATGAAAAGGCTCATCCTTTTATTTTTTTTAATTAATTTTTTTTGTTTAATTGAAATTGTTAATGTTAATTTTTTTCCTATTTAGTTATCAAACTTTCATGACACGGATTCCGGGTTTGACAGGTTAACCTGGTTTGACGAGTTAGCCCAGTTAATTCTGGGTTAACCCATTAGTTTGTTTTTTTTCCTTTTTAATTATCAAACTTTTACGATGCGAATTCAAGGTATGACAGGTTAACCTGGTTTGAAGGGTTAACCCAGTTAATTCATATTTTTTTTCTTTTTCTTCATTAGTTTTTATTTTCCTGTTGGTTTTTTTCTTTGTTTTTTTCTTTTTAACTAATCTATTTAATTATCACACATTTATGACACGACCTTGCAGCTAAACCCACGTCCAATGCTATTGGGTCTGGTATTACAGTCAAACCCACTTAAATTTAGGTCATGCAAGTTTAATGTTATTATTAATATTATAAATATTACTCTTAGATTAGGCATTGCAAGTAAACCTAAGACTCTTGGGTATAACTTTGCAAAAAAATCTAATACTTTTAGATCTTAGCTTTTTATGAAATGCAAAAAATAATTGACTCGCGGCATCGCACGGGGCATGTAACTAGTTGTATGTAAATTGTAATAAAAGATGTAATTATATTAGAGAAATGTAAAGGTAGTTAAATAATGTGAAAATGAGAGGAGAATTTATTGTTAAGTGAGAAGTGTCGGCCAAACCAAGAGAAAATATATGAGAAATTATGGAATTTTATGAATAAATATGTAATTGGATGCATTTAAGTATTTAAAAATATCGATTATGATGAGATGGATTTAAATAGAATTTTTGTATGTTGGATGAAAATAAAAATAATGTGTGATTAGAATTTAAACACTTTAGATAATAAGGATATGAATTCATAGTTTTGAAATCCAGCTAACCCGGGTTGGAACTGGACCGGATTAAAGAAAAAATAAGAAAAGGAAAAACCCGGTGCGACCCGGCGGGATAACCTAGTAAGACCCGGTTAAAAACTCAGTTGCAACCCGTTGATTTTTGTTTTTGTTTTTACTAAAACGACGTCGTTTTGATTTTAAAAAAAGAATTAACTTGGGCAACTCGGTCAAAACCCGAAACCCGAGCCTTGGATTGGGTCAGGTCTAAAAACTATGAATTAATATGGTAGAATTTTGTTGATTCAAGAGAACTCACACGGGTAGGATTCAGATTGATGGAAAAAAAAATCATAGAAAAAAATAATATTGCGAAGTATTGGTAATTCGAAAATGATTATCGGATTTATTGACTTTCATGAGGAGATTGTCATATTATTAACAATTGAAAGAATTATTGAATTTATTAACATCCATGAAAGGATTGTCAGATTATTGACAATCAAAAGGATTGTCATATTTATTGGATGAATTGTTAGATTTTATTGGTATCCGTAAAAAGATAATCAAATTGTTAATAATTGGATGAATTGTCAGGTTTATTAGCATCTAGGAGGGATAGCTAGATTGTTGACAATTAGAATGATTCTTGGATTTATTGACATCGATGAGGTGATAGCTAGATTGTTGAATAATCAAAAAAATTGTTGAATTTATTGGCATCTCTTGGATTATTGATAATTAAATGAATTGTTGAATTTTTTGGTATAAGTGAGAGGATAGCTGAAACGATGGTGATTAAAAAAGTTATTGAAATTATATCAATTAGAAGATATTGTTTTTAAAATTATGATAATTAATTTTGAATTAATCAATTGTGTCTATACTTTAATTGAATTAATTCATAATATTTATTGAATTTAATTGATAAATAAGTTTAATTTTCATGTTTGAAAGAGATAAAACTCAATTTATTATACTACCCTCATATTATTTCTTCAAAAATATTTTTTTAAAAAGGCTAAATTAATATTTAAAAAATATTTTAAATATTAAATATTTTTTTAATTATAAATTAAAAGAGTTGACCCTAATATATTTAATAGTATTTTTAGAGATTTGAAATTCAATCATTTAGCTGATTCCAAACTTGAATAGTAAATTATTTTTATCAGTCCCTGTATGTGTTAAGATATTATAACCTAATCACCAACCTTTCCAAATCCTTAATTTAATCCTTTATTCTTGTTTACAGCTATCTTATAAATTAAACCATACGTTGGTTTTCTCATACTATATAAACCACTCACATTTTTATTTCTTATAAAAAAATTAAATATACAGCAGGAATCTCGAGAAAAACTAATGAAAGTCTTAAACGACAATAGGCAAGAGTCAAAGGACTAAAATTCGAAATTCAATTAAAACCCAGGGACTAAACAATAATTTACTCGGAGAGAAGTATATAGGAGAGAAGAAAGTCTTTGCTTTATCTTCTGCAGAGAGAGAGAGAGAGAGAGAATGAAACTCTTGAGCTTTAGAGAGAGAAAGTCTCTCTCCGTTATTAGCATCTTGACACACAGGTATTTTTTTTTTCTTGGCTTTGTATGTTTCCATAATTGATTTATTTTCTCAGTTTCAACGTTCTCAGGTGAATTTTTATCTTCATGAGCTGCTTCTCTTGCTGCTGATCTCTCTTCCTCTCTGTTTCTTTTCTTCTTCTTTTGGTTTTTTGATAGTTGAAGTGTATGACTGTCATTTGAGCTGGTTGTTTTCAGGGTTTGCTTGGTTTTGTTTGTGTAATTATGATGTGTTTTTACGGGTTTTGATTGGATAGACTTTGAGAGAGTTTTGTGATATGGATAGACTCCCTTTCTCTTTCTCTTCCTGGCCTTAAACTCATTCTTTTACAACTGAAGAAGGTAAACCTTTCTCTTTCTGGCCTTAACTGTGATATAAAAGTATTAATCACCAAAAGAATTCATCCTTGATGTACTTCAGCTTCAAAGTTTAGCTTTTCTATTGAGTTTTGGTGCTGTGTACTTTCTTTTTACCTTTTCTGGAAGTTCATGAAAGACAGTCAACCCTGTTTTTTCTAGTTTTATTTTCTTTCTGTGCAATAGCAATGGTAACCAGATCACTTTTAAGTCTCTGATTTGCTTATCAACTTTTGAAGTGTTGACCTGGGGTTTTCCAGAATCTTGCATCAATGGTTGTTATTGAAAAATATGGAAGTCGCGACCTTAAATCACTACACTTGACAGGGATTCCGTTTAGTACTTCTGGTCCTGGACCTGCCTCTTTTTAGTACTGTACCGATCTACAAGTTGCTTTTATTGTGCTTCGAGCTATTCCTTTTACGGCTAGTTAGTGGCAGCAGTTTAAGTTAGCTTTGGGAAAGTTTTGCTGGGCTTGGTGTTTAATTGGCAATAAAAAAAAAGTTTGGTGTTTAGTTCTGTCTCCTTTATTGTCTTATCACACTTGCCCCCACACACCCATGACACAACAAAGTTATCTTGCATTATTTCTTTTTTATGATAATCTGTCTTTTTCTCGTAGCTTCTCCACATCCCTGTCTATACTAATATCTTCCTTATTTCGTTTGCAAGAGTCTCGGCGGGTGCTTTGATTGTCTAAAGGGGTTTTATTCCTCACTGATTTTTTCAAGTCGAGATTGTGGCACGTATAAAAAAATAGATCAAATGCCATCATTCAAAATGAAGACCAACCTAAACATGAGTTCTATAAGAGAAACAAATTGTCTTAGTGTGTGTCAAAAGTCAAATGTAATATCCAAAAAATCATATTCCCATGTCTCAGTTTCTCAACAACCTGCAGAGTTCGACAAGTGTGTTCAGAAATGTCAGGATGGCTATGGTAAGCAACTAATCCCACTTGAGTTACACTTATGTAAACTACACTTGCAGATGGTCGTGAAAGATTTATCAGTGTTTTGTTTCTCAGTGAAGCATTTTTAAATTTTGAAGAACTGTGAAGTAATCTGAATGTTTGTCATTGTAGTCAATATATTTGTCATGTAGTGTTCATCTGTTTAATGTTCCTTTATGCACCTGAAAAAATGACACATGCAATATTTCCTGCTCTTACTCTTATCATGACTGCATGTTGTTGCATTACAAGCAGTTCAATTGCCAGATTTGTTGCATTATGAGCAGTTTGGTTTTGTAGAGATTTTTCTTTATTAACCGGACTTCTAACAATTCCTGCTAGTTGCTTCGAGTATGGAAATATACACACAGGAGGGGGACATTAAAAATAATGAAGCTGTTGATCTGCAAGACTTGCCCCGTGATGGTAATTCTCAGTTTCTGAAGCAGCTACCAATCTCTGTAGATTCTGGCACAACTGGGGATATTGTAAGTTTGTATGTAGATACTAGTGTTTTGCTTGTCTTTCTTCAATATTTGGACTCTAATTACTGGATGTGCTCGCAACACATTTGTCATGGTGTCAACAGAACCTTGCTTTGTTGATTTACTTTACAAAACTTTCGTGTGGATTTCTGCTTTTTATAATCCTGTCAAGGTTGAATCCTATCTCTGGTGTCTTCTTTGATGTTCCCTTTTTGGGGCATGGAGACTTTAGCAATACTGAAGTATAGAATAAAAGAACTGATGTGGACATCTTTTCCTACAGTCCATTACATAATAAATTCATGACAATGAAGTAATTCTTGGCTGCACTTGTCATCTCTTGTTACCATAGGTTACCAACACTGAAGAACAATCCTTACTGCTAAGCCATCAAGTGATGCTTGAAACTGCTTTAGTGCAGAGAGTTTTTGTCCTAGGTCCATAGAGTGGGGAAGCCCTAGGAAATTCATAGTGCTTTAGTGACTAAGGAGACTCTTGACTACCTAATACTGTCTAGGAAGTTATAGATGCTTAAAATTGAACTATTTTGGATGGATTTCAATGTACTAATGTTGCCCTTAATCTACTTCTTGAAATGCTTTACGTAGTATAATCACTGCGTTTTAGTTAGTTTCTTTTGGATGGTTTCTCATGATAGTTCATTTAATGCAGGAATCCATTTATAACTTTGCATCAAACTTGGAGACAATTTTTTCTCCTGTTCTGGAGCCCATTGAAGTCCTTAGTGTGCCAAATATTGATGATGGTGCAGGTAGAGCTCATACTTCTGCATCTAAATGCATAAAAAACTAGTCATCAATATGCCTTCACTGCTAAAGAAATGGAAGAAAGTCATGTTCCTACAATACCTGCACTGCATTTTTCCTGTTTAGTTGCCTGCATGACAGCCAATCATATACAAATGAATGATTTTTTGTTTGTCTCTTGTTTATGCTATCGTAATGAGACAATCTATTGTTATATGGGGTATTGTAAAATTTGTGTCAAAGAGTGTTGGTGGGTTGAAAACAAGGACATCGAGGACATGTACAGGACCTTCAAAGCATTTGCTGGATAGTAGAAGCAAGAATTACATTGGACATCTGTAACAGTTTCATTTTTTGCCGTGGTATCTAGCTTAGCTAGGATCTAACATAAAATTGACACTGATTATTACTTGATGTCATGGTAAAGCTAGAATTTTAATGGAGACCTCCAAAGAGTTTTGCATTGGAGCTACTCATTGTTGGTGATTTTTCGATGATGATATCCAGTGTGATAATCTTTTTCTGAATTCTATTGTAGGGAATAACAACGATCTTTACGTGCCAGGTTTGGGTCCTGATGACAGTGATTATAATAGAAGTTCATGTGATTATCAAACTTGCAACATATCGGATTTCTTTATTTCGGACATGATTATTGCAAGCTTACCATTTGGTGAGAGTGCTGTTGTCAATGATTTCACCGATGCGAATCCTTTTCTTGATTACAAGTGCGCTGAGCCAAGTATGTTGTTTGATGTGGCTGAGGAGTGCATGATACTACCTTTTCTCAAGGATACTGCCAAAGTGAGCGACTCCAATGATATGAAATCAAGTGAAGAAGCCATGATAGATTCAGATAACAGTGGTTTGTATCTAGCAATTAATCAGATAAGATCATGTGACCAGGAATCTGATCTAATCACTGACTCAGACCAAGCAGAAGACTTTGATCCTCAGTTCTTTATCAGAAATTTGCCGGAATTATCTGATGTGGTTTCAAATTTCCGGCCCTCTATCAGCCCAAAGGAGCCTTGCAGAAGAAAGTCCATAACCCTGGTGCTTGATTTGGATGGTAAAAAAATTATGTTATCTATGTCATTTTTTTACATGTTGCCAGTCCATGCAATATTCCTTGTCCTTTCATATTTTTGAGTTTGATTCTTCAGCTCTTCTACTGATACTGCTGCCTTCTGACAACACTATTTGAATCATAACAACTGAGATAAGTTAGTGGATAGGTCATTGGGTCCAAATACGGTGCTTTATGTGTTTCTAATATATGTAAATTTTACCAATTGGTTTTGTTGAGTTTGAGCCGACTCTTTTACTTGTGCTGTTGCTTTATCCAAAGTCTAAACGCTATTTTGAATGACCACCATTGAAAAGAAGATATTGATAGGTTGGTTGGTTTGAAATTCTCATAAATTCTCTCATAAACTTTTTGGTCATAATCGTGCTATATCAGCATCATTTTCTCTATAATTAATTTAATTGAAGAATTGTGTCCCAAGTATAATACGAAGGTTGAGTCACAGATGGCTTTTCTGTTATCAGAAACACTTGTCCACTCAACATTGGAACATTGTGATGATGCGGACTTCACCTTTACTGTGTTTTTCAATATGAAAGAGCACACAGTGTATGTAAAACAGAGGCCTCACGTCCACACTTTCTTGGAGAGAGTTGCAGAGATGTTTGAAGTTGTTATCTTCACAGCTAGCCAGAGCATCTATGCAGCACAGCTTTTGGACATGCTGGATCCTGATAGAAAGCTTATATCTCGGCGGATTTATCGTGAATCGTGCATTTTTTCAGATGGAAGTTACACAAAAGATTTGACAGTTTTAGGTGTTGATCTTGCCAAAGTTGCCATAATTGATAATTCTCCACAGGTATTTACCTAGCTATTTTGCATCGATGGTTTTGCACTTTGCTTTTCCCCTTCC
Organism: Populus deltoides; assembly: GCA_015852605.2. NCBI lineage: Eukaryota > Viridiplantae > Streptophyta > Magnoliopsida > Malpighiales > Salicaceae > Populus > Populus deltoides. Next base: position 8,491,013 of record CM027580.2, read on the forward strand.
CTTCCTCCCCCATCTTTTCTCATTTGTCCAATTTTCTTGCTGTACGAGCTGCGAGAAGTTATCATACTCGCTTATGATTGCCGTCTAGGTAAATGGGTTTGTGTTGTGTGATAATTTTAGTTGGGATACCAAATTATTGTTAGATGTACTTGTACTGAGTCTGATCTTCAACCATAAGACCTGGGGTTTTTATGTTTCAAATTTTTGGTGTCTTGCTTTGCCTTTTATGCTCACATAAAAATTATTATCTCAGCAATACTTGTAGGTTAACTGTAGAAGTAGAACACACCAAAGTTCTTATCTTAGGTCTGGGCTCTAGCATGGAGAGGGCAGTAGAAGTCATAACCTCAAAAGTGAAAAGCGATCGAACATGAGGTCTGTCCTTTTTTTTTTTATTAATGCTGGTGAGATGGGAAATGCTGTGTAGTTGCCTCCTCCTAGAGAGAAGGATTCCAGGTGTCAAAATGGCAGGAACGAAGAAAAATCTTCTTATTGAATTTGATCTTGATTGTTTAACTGTTGTTCTTTTGGTGATTTCAGGTTTTCAGGTTGCAAGTAAATAATGGGATTCCTATTAAGAGCTGGTTTAGTGATTCATCAGATTGCGCGCTAATTTCATTACTACCCTTCTTAGAGACCCTGGTCGATGCTGATGATGTCCGGCCCATCATTGCAAAGAGATTTGGTAACAAGGAATAAAAGAGCTTCTTTTTCCTTACTAGCTTGAATATAGCTCCTTCCTCATTCGGTTTATCTTTTATGTGAAATTTGGCCTCTGATTTAGAATGCACACTCTCTTTTTTCTGAGTATTTGATATATTTAACTATACTATAGAATAAACTAGCATTTGTCTCGTCCCCGGGTCAGCTCTCAGTGTTTGGACCCTTTCTTTTCTCCTCTCGGCTGACAACTTCACGGGGTGCTCTAATTTTCCCAAAAGGTAGTTGTAGTGAATGTCTCTGTTTCATTTTACTGTACAGTTGAAGTTGCAGTCAAATTCATAAGGGTGTGCACGTGAATTTTATCTTGTGAAATATAATTTTGCAAAACTCTTGTTTGCTATCTTAATTGGTGCTCATCTACATGTGCTACTATACTTGGTGTCAGTTCATCCTCGGTATGAAAATATTGAAATTCGATCTAGGCTAGCAGTATGAAATAAGAACTTTGGACCTTAAACTTCTAGGGTTATTCCTTTCTACATGCCTCTATATTCCTGAAACATTGTTTTGAGGTTTCATAGTTCATTCATCAAGCATAGTTATTTATCCTTTGAGATCATAGTTTGACTGTTGTTTAACTCACATTATCTTAAAACATCTGTTCAAGGATGATTGATGGTTGATAAGCAGGGAATGGTTTTTTTTTTTTTGAATGCCATGTATGGCCATCAATTATTATTGAATGCCATGGAAAGAAAAAAAATTGAACTTCTATAGTCTTGCAACATTGTTATTTTATTTTTCTCAATTTTGCTAAATCTGATTGAAAAAACAATTTGTGATTTCCATGTAGGTGGGAAGTCTAAGTAGTGCATACATGGAAGCACTTAAAAAAGTTGAATGATAGACTGAAAGAGATTTTTTTAAAAAAATCATGATTGAGAACTCTACAGTGACTCAATAAACATGAGGATAGAATCAAGTCTTTCACAATTTAGAAACTATTCTTCAACCTACACTTTTACTATGCATATGATGCTCTTTAATTTCCTCACTAAATTCTTCTCGCTGTGGTGATTGGTATTTATATTAAAATTATGTCGCTTGAATTTGTTTCGGCTCTTACAATAATAGTTGTTTTTCTCTCGGTTGTTGTCATCACTTATATAGGGGTATCCTTAGAATTTGTGGACTACATCAGTGAATCATTGGCTGCTTGCATGGTAGTCTAAATATTGCTGAACTCAAAAGTTCTCATTTAAGAAAATATTTTTAGAGAACATTATGGAGAGAGAATGGAGGGCACAGACCGATGACCTTCACTATCTCACTTTATGGATCTCCAGTTTTATGGAGGCAGTTTTGCTGAGAAGGCTTTCTTTTTCTTTTTTCCTTTTGAGTTAAGGAATTATAGAGGCAATTGAACCTAGCATGTTTATTAAACCGATCAAGTTGTTTTACAATTTATATCATTCAATTTCATCCATGTTATGGATTCTCTATGTGCAGATTTAATTTTCCAAATTTTCTTACGAGTTATTGTTCTGTTACATTTGTTTGTACTTTCATGTCCTTGGATCGTTTATGCATTCAATTAGGTCTTGATGATTGGACTTACTCTCTTTCCTCTAACCTTTGATGTGCTCTATCCGAAGTTAGTGTGTGGTTCGAGAGGGGGTAGTTGCTAAGACAGGATGATTGTGGGCAGCCTGTCTGCAAGTACTTACACCATCAACCATAAAAGTGACTTATTAAATGTTTCTCCTCAATGTTTGCATGTTGCTTATTTGCAATACATAACAGTGCTTCCTTGATAATGATATGTCTTTCTTTGATAATATGTATCTTGCTTTCTCACAAGATCCCTTCTGTACAATTTCCTAGAGAGATGAAAATAGCTAGAAAAAGTGTGATTGAGCACAACTATGTGATTTCTGTAAGTGTCTAGTTCTGGATTCTTTAAATTCGGAGGAACTGATATTATCTGTGGGTATTCAATTCAATTGCATGCCTTATTAGTAAGAATCCCCCGAGTTTGCATTTTGAGATCCCGAGACCATGAGAGTAAATGGATCTGGAGTTAGTGCTATGCATTTGAGTCTGAAATATGATATGCAAGGGTGGATTATGTAGATACATCCAAATCTGATTAGGGTGAGGTCCTTTTGAAGGGCATTTAGCAGATTGCTAAAAGAAAATGGGTTTGAAATGCTCCTTCATCCATGGTTGTGGGAAGAAAATGGTGACGACATGTCTGCAAACCAAAAAGTACCTCAGTGCCTGTCATAGTAACATCTGCTGAATCATAAGATCTTTTCTCTTTTGTAATTTTGCATACCTTATCTGCAGGTCATTTGAGGAACATACTAGATTATCTGCTAATGGAAAGTATAGGTACGTCGGGTTATTTTGCTATTTTTTCCCGTCACTTTGTAGATACTGAAATTTGACAGAATGGACTGTGCTGACAATTCTCACTATGAATTTACTAAGCAATGTTAAGATCAGAATGTGTTGTATAATCTTGTATAAGATTTTTTTTCCCTGGTTTGTATCCTTACAATGCCTGGTCAGATTTGTCTGTTCTTAAACCAATGACTGATCCTTATGTAAGTGTAATGCTGCTGTACCAATAGTAATTTCTCTGATATTTGTGGAAGGGCAGAAAATGTACTAACTTCTGTTCAGTTTCACTTCCTCTTTCTGAGTCTCACTGTTTGAATTTGAATCCTGAGATCACCTTTTAATCTGTTCGAGTGGAATGTACTTTTTACCCACTTGTTTTCCTTGTGCCAAATCAGTTTTACGATCTTGTTTGTTTTGGCGTTTTTTTTGATTTTAATTTTTTTAATGTTTTTTGGTATTTTTTTTTAATTTGTTGATGTCAAAAATTTTAAAAAAAAAAATATTTTGATGTATTTTGAAAAAATATTTTAAAAATAATTACAACCAATCTCAACAGAACTGCACTCCATTTTTGCTGAATATCAATGCTAAGTAAAAGGTGTTTAGCAGATACCACTGAAATCAGCTTGCCATTCTTGAGATCGATTAAACGTTTGGTTAGGGGTGCTCATTCCATGGTCCAGACCAAGTTACGTAAAAAATTAACTAAAAACTAAATAAATTGATTGGGGTCCAAAAAAGTTAGAAAACCCGAATCCAGGATGCCGTAGGAACCTCTCTGTTAAGGCCGTGAATTTTTTTAAAAATTTAATGTTTTTTTATTAATTTTTTAATGTTTTTGGATTTTTTTTAATATGTAAATGTTAAAAGTTAATTTGAAAAAATAAAAAATATTATAAAAAACAACTACTATTTCAATATCATGCTAGTTAAGGGTGTTTAAAAAAACCGATCAATCGATTAAACTGAATAAACCAAGAAAAAATTAACTAAAAAACTGAATAAATTGATTAAAAAATTAAAAATCATCTGGTTCGATTTCGGTTTTAAAAAACTTAAGCCAATTAAACCAGACTAAACTAGATTGGTTCAATTGAATTTAAATGACTTAAAAATAGATATATAAAAAAAAACATTTTGTAATCATAAATCATTCTATCCCTTTCCAGACACCCCTTTCTCCTTTAGACTCTTCTCTCTCATTTTCTCTCATATTAAGTACTAGCCTAATATTAAATTCTTCTTCCCCCACCTTCTCCTATAATCACTTTTGTGGTCACTTATATGATAGTAACTTTAACAACCTTCACTTTACTTTTATCATCAACCACCATAACAATGGTTGTAATGACAATGGTTGTAATGGTTCCATGTGCATTTACAATTCCAAGTATTTCTCTAATGTTAGAGATAATAATTCAAGTTCTCAGTTTACTTCTTCATGTCACTTGTATATACAAGCTATGTGAGAAATGGAGTTAAGAGGGCTTTGATATAACCACAACAGTAAAAACAAGCTTATTTAATTGGTTTCGGTTTTTCTTGTTTTTAATGCTAAAAACCAACTTGAACCTCAAAAAACTAATTCGGTTTGAATCGGTTCTCAGTTTAATACGAGTTATATTAACAAGAAATATTATTTTCTAGTTCAGTTAAATTTTTAAATTAAAATTGGACTATGAACACTCTACTGCTAACATTATCAACCACTCCCTTTATTCTTTAACGTGTTCAATTTTCCTATGTAAAATTCCTTGGGTGGAACTCTTTATCTGAAAAGAAAAGGAAAAGGAAAAGGTGTAGAACCATGTCATTCCTTTAATCCCACTAACACAAACACACGTGGCGAGTTGGTAGCAATACCTATGTTTGGTATTGCGGTTGCTATTATGGTTGTGATTTGAAAAAAATTGTTTTTATAAAAAGTGCTTTTAATTGAGGTTGGTTTGAAAAAATATATGTTTGGTTAAAACTGTGGTTGAAATTGAGGTTGAACAAAAAGTAGTTTAATATGTTTGGTTAATAATGCTTTTGAAATTGATGTTATAAAATAATTTTAAAAAATATATATTAATATTGATGGTTTTTAATTTAAATATTGTAGATTTAACTATTGTTATTACATCATGAAATAAATAATACTTCATACAAAATATTTTTTATTATTCCATTAAACTATCTACAATTCCATCACGTATGAAATACATCCGACAAGGACTACAGTTTTTTTGGTTTCTTAAGTGTGCAACAACATCAGGTAAAATATAATCAGGAACAAAATTGGGATTGCGATCAAATTCTGCAAATGGTACGTCATCAAGCGATCTGTGTCTAATTTATGTAGTGTTATTGAATAATATTAAACACTAGTTTTTTGAATAAAACACAATTAAAAATATAAAAAATAATACTGGGTCGGACCTGGTTCAATGCATTTTGAACTTTGAACCGGAACCGGTCCGATTGGAACAGTGGAGCTTGCTACACTGTTCAGTTCATGCTAATTAATTAGCATGAACAATGCGCAGGAAGCAGCATTTGCTTGCTTTTCTTTCCCATGCATTTCGGACACAAAAATACTGTGGGACCCATGAACAGTAAACTGTTTTTTTCTTTACCAAACGGGTTGCATCTGCGTTTTGTTTAAAACACAGACGCAACCTTGTTACCAAACTGCCTCATAATCTTTACCAAAACTCGTACTCCAGGTGACGTTAAATTTTCCCTTTCCTCAAATAATCATACCGTATATATTTATTCAATACAATTATATTATTTTTTCAGTAAAATATTTAAGAGTTGCAAACATATTTTTTTAAAAGAAATTCAATTATTCATAATATAGATTAATTTTATTTAAATCATATTAGAAAAAAAAAACGATAGCAAACAAGATGTGTGTATGTGTAAAACAACATGGAAGGATGATATTAAAAAAAAAAGGGGATATTAACCTTTCAAACTAGTGATCCTGATTATTATACTGGAAGTGCTATACATGAAAAAGAATCATGAAACTCAATATTTAGGAAATGAATTAAAGGATGACTCGAAAAAAAAAAGGATAAAAAATCTAAAAAAAATAGCAATTAAAAGAATGACAATTAAAATCGTAAGAAAAAATAAATCAAAGGGCAATAACAAATTTTTAATTTTAGAGTAAAATTGAAAGAATAAAAACATTAACAAGAAGAAAAAAAATCAAATGAATAAGGACAAATAAAATACACAATCAACTTATATTGAATGGTGAAATTAAAAACAATAAAACTTTCAAAAAAGGGTCAAGAAATAAAAAAAAAATAAGAATCAAATTGAAAAAATCAATATATGATAAAAAAAAATTGAACATTTAGAATTTTTTAACATGTTTTTTTACATAAAAATTATAAATATAAATTGAAAAACTTATAAATGTATCTAATTACATAAACTATAAACTATTTTGTAAATAAATTTAAAAAAATCCATCAACGTTAAATAAAAACATAATTGAAAAAATTGAGTTACAAATATGGATCAAGATATTTAATATCACAATATAAGTCATTTACCTGATTGTGTTTAATGAATATATTTATGAAAATCAATATGTAAAAAAAATCAACATACACATAAAATTTATTGAATAAAATAAAAGGTAAAAATTTTATGTAGGGCTGCATATATTAAAAATATTATAAAGAAATAAATATTTTTAAAATAAGTTTAATTTATATAAAATATAAAAAATTATAGATGAATCACACTAACCTCATAAAAAAATTACATACACTCAATATAATTATAAAATAATTGCTATTTCAAAAAGGCTAGATAAGCCAAACAAATCACAGAGAAGAAGTATTAATCAAAACATAAATGCAAAAATTATTTTTGAAAGTACATATAAAAAAGTAGTAATTGTTTTTAAAAAATAATAAACAAAAAGAAAAGAGTGAGGTCAGGCGTTGTAGGCCTGATAAGCCAGACCTAGCACCTAGCTCATAAAGAAAGGGCCTATGTGCATGCCTTTAATATTTTTTTTGAAGTTAATGGTGTGGATGACACGCCGTCTGCCCTATTCTTCACAAAAAAAGACAACGCGTCGTCAATAATTGCCCATAATCCGGCCATTATGGTCTTTAGAAAAATAAGACTCTTGTTTTTTCAACTCATTTTGATCCAAAAAAACTTAGAAAACACTTTTGGAACCTTATTTGGCCAATCAATGACCTCAAAAAACATAAAAAAACCGTTCCAAAACTCATAATTAACTTAAAACAAAAAATCTTTCGGAGCTTAGATTTGTTTTTTTTGTTTTTCTGAAGGTAAAAAGACACTTAATCTTAACTCCCTTCATCATATGAAACTATTTGACATAAAAATCAACTTTTTTGGTGGCTGAAATTGTTTCCAACGAAAACTTTCTTTTTAACTTGCAACCCAGTAACCCCTCTTTTCCCTCCGCTGAAAAAGAACTAAAAAAAGAAAAGAAAAATGAAGTATGTTACTGTAATGTAATGTTTAAAAACTATAAGGAACAATTACCTAATAACTTAAAAAGATGGGGGGCTAAAAATGAACTTTTAAAACAAATTACAGAGTTACCACCTATATTATACATGTTTTTTACTTAAGCCCTTTTTTTCTTTCAATTCAACCCTCACACCTAAAAGAACATGGAATTGAACTCCAATTTGAGCTTAATTATGCAAAAAACAATTTAAAGATCAAATTGAAAATTTTTTAAAATGTTACTATTATAATCCAAAGTTAACCGTGAGAGGCTGAACAATAAAAAAAAGCTACAATAAAAAAGCCACACATATTATATTCCGGGTAAGGCAAAAGACTAGCCAGTATAAAAACCAGGCAAAACAAGGTCGACCCCTGACCCGGGCGAACCCGGACGAGACTCTTTTTTTTTAATGTGGTTTTTCTCCTAGACCCCTCTTTTTTTATCTTTTTTTAGTTGATTGTTAACCATTTTCAAAGTTTACTATATAAATACTAAAAGAATATTTTATTTTTTCAATGTGAATTTGAAAACCTTTAGTATATATATACTTTATGTTTACCAAAAAAAACTATTTTTTTAATGTAAAATTTGAAGCCCTTTAGTATATATACTCTATGTTCCTAATAAAAAAATTATTTTTTCAATATGAGATTTGAAACCCTTTAGTATATATACTTTATGTTCATAAGAAAAAATATATGTTTTTCCAATGTGGAATAAAAAACTTTTTTGGTTTAAATACTTCAATTTAAAATAATATCGTATCTCTTCAATGTAGGATAAAAAAACTTTTTGATATATTCTTTTGAACTTTATTATTTACAACATTTATAGTTTATATTCATATGAATTGTTTTTTGAATTTTTTCATATGAATATTAAAATTTCAAATATTGTTTTTTAATTTTTCCGGGTTTACCCGCGACCCGACCCTTTGGCCGGGTCAACCCCCGAGTCGACTCGTGTAAACCGTAACCTGGCCCTTTAGTCGGATCAACCCCCGTGTTAGGTTTGATAACTATGCCTAATACGGTCTGGTTAACTTGGTGGATCCAAAGACAACCTAAACTACCAATAAAAACATAGTTTGACTAAAAACAAATTGAAAGCGATGTTTTTTTAAGGAAATATTAAGACAACAACATATTGGATTAACCTAGATTAACACGGGTTAACCTGTCAAATCCATGACCTGAGTTATGAGACCATGAGAATTCATACAAAGCAATTCAAAATAAATTATGAATCTCAATCCTCAATCAACCCAGTGTTGAAAGATGAAATTGAAAAAAAATATTAATTAGAAAAAAAAAGACCAGAGTTAACCTGCCAAACCCATAAACTAGATCATCAGACCAGGATAACCCTATAGAAAGTAAATCAAAAAAAATTATGAAGCCTAATTCTCAATCAAACTAATATTGAAGGATGAAATTAAAAAAAAAACACAAACACCACCCGAGTCAACTCGTCAAACCCATGAACCCGAGTTAACTTGTCAAACCGGCAGCCCAAGTCATGAGACTGGGAATATGAGATAACTTGCAAAAATCATGATCTGAGTCATGATACTAGGATAACTTCATAGAAAGCAAATTGAAAGAAACATAATTCTTAATAAACTTAATGTTAAATGATGAAATTAGAGAAAGAAAATGCAAAAAATCGAGTATACTGGTCAAATCCGCAACATGGGTTATGAGATTAAGATAACCCCATAGAAAATAAACCATAACAAATTATGAAATTCAGTTTCAATAAACTGGATGAAATTAGAAAATTAAAAAAATAAATTAAAATAAATATAAACAATAAAAGTATCATTTCTTTTAGTTTTTAGATGGTAATTAATGGTTTCGAGAAGAAAAGATTTTTCTTGAGAAAGGATCGGTAAACAATGTCCATAACTTTCTATCATATTTGTTTGTTAATAACTTTCTATCATAATCATAATTTTCAAGTAATATTGAGAAACTTTAAGAATAAAAATACATATTGATGGAAATGGATGGATGGAGAGGGGGCGATTGAAATTTCAATCTATGATGAAAGTTGTCCTTTTAACTATTTTATATATATTTTTTAATTTTAAAATATATTTTTTAAATGTTTTTAAATTATTTTGATATACTAATATAAAAAATAAATTTTAAAAAATAATAAAAATATTATTTTAATATATTTTATAATAAAAAATAACTGGTATCCGAGACTTAGATCAAACAACATTATCATGGGAGGAAGAACCGTATCAGTTCATAGCAACTACTGGAATTTTAATGTCATTTATTGTAAACTTCATGGATGATTAATTGATTATTGCCTTCTGGTCTTTCTATTCCCTTGCTAGTTGCTTCCAACTACCCCACACGTTCTCTCATTTCCTTCCTCCCTTGTGTGTAACGTTCAAGTTAATTCACCATCATGCATGCATGCTCTCTATAAATCACTCTGCAATCTCCATTTCCTGATCAAATACCTCTCTCTATAATATCTCTTTCAAAATGGCTTCTAATCTTAAGCTCTTTCTTTTCGATCGTTGCTTTCTTGGCATGCAGCAGCTTGGACTGCTGCAAGGCCAAGGCAAGGCCGTTGGCTTCAATCTCAAACCTTTCGACTCGCTTAAAACTAGACGAAGAGTCACCAGATTGCTGGAACTCTTTGTTGCAGCTGCAGGCATGTACTGGGGAGATTGTTCTTTTCTTCCTCAGCGGCGAGGCTCAATTTGGTCGTATCTGCTGCCAAGCTCTGAGCACCATTGGCGAGCATTGCTGGCCTAGCATGATCGATACACTAGGATTTAATACTGAAGAGAGCCAAATTCTTGAAGGCTACTGTGATAAAGCTGTCGATTCCACTGCTCCATCACCACCAGCACCACCATCTGTAGTGCCTGTTAAGATTGTTCCAAAGCGAACTTTGGTTCCTTGATTTGAATTTGAGGTTAGCTGTTAGTGGTAATAACAGCGAAAACAACAATAAAGAATAAAGAACAATTACACTCTTTCTTTGTGTTTTAGATTATGAATGGATCGGTGACCGCAGGCAGATGAATTTTTTTTTAACATACAACAAAGATACTTAGATAATGATAGTATTTTAAAAAAAACAAATAAAAAAAACACTAATACTTGACTAGATCTAATAAAATTGATATAATAATTTGATTTAAATCATAGAAAATAAAAGCAAATGATAAAAAACGACGCATATAAAAAAATATTTGATTTAAACATACAACAAAGATACTAAGATAATCTAGATCTAATAAAATTAATATAATAATTTGATTTAAATCATACCCAGTAATGAAAAAAAAACATATAAAAAATATTAGGTCATGCTTAATTAAAACAAATAATTATACATCATACTAAAAAAACCAATCAACATGTGTCATTGTACTTATACTAAAAAGAGTTTTTAATTTAGAAATTACACAATTGAAATTTTCTTCAATTTGTTTTTACTATAGCAGTGGCAAATATGTAATTTTCAAGAATTTTTTAATGGTATTTTACTATAGAAATGGCACAATTGATTTTTTTCTCTAATTTGTTTTATTATAGCAGGTACTGGAGCAGTGACAAAGGTGTAATTTTTTGTTTTTTTTTAATTTTTAGAAAACAAGTTTTTTATGAGAATCATTTCCTTTTAAATCAATCATGATATGAAAAGTATGTAAAAAATAAAAAAATAGAACAATTCATAACCCAATAATTTATAGGCAATAAAAAAATAATTAATTTGAAAAAATTATGTAAACAATTTACAAAAAAATAAAATAAAATTCTCAATTAATATTCATGAGTATATTTGTTTTTAAATTTTCGCATATTGGATTCATATATAATATTTCACAAAATAATTGGTAATATTACTATAAAAATATATAAATTTATGATTAAATTAGATATAAAAAAAGCAAAATGTTAGGTTGGGCTTGGCCATTTTAAAAAAAAAGAGCATTTATCCCTAGGAAAATGTCATATGGTTTAAATTTCAACCACCAAAAGTTGAGTTTTAGATTTTTAGATAAAAAAATTATTTTTCAATTTTTTTTTCACTTGAAAACATCTAAAACAATCCTAGAAATCCAAGTTAACCTATTTTTAGCCTTACAACACTATAAATTGGTTTAAAAAAATTCAAGAAAACCTTTTGAACTTGAGTTTATTTTTTTTCCAGTAAGATGAATATTTCAAACCATCTCCAAGAAACTTCACTACTTAAAAAGAACTCATTAACATAAGATTGATCATTTTAGTTATTAAAATGTGGTGACCGAATATTTTTTCTCTCCACTATTTTTTTTAACGATTTTCTTTCTCATCCCTTAACAAACAGGGATTAAAATGCAAATAAAATTAAGTTTAAGATCTAAACATAAAATTCTTAAACAATAAGAGAGAATATGTAAAAATTTAAACTTTAGGTTTCCAATTGTTATTTTTTGCACATCTTGAACAATAAAAAATGAAATGCCTAGTTTTTTTTTTTATCCTTGTTCTTTCAATTTTTTTTACAAATAATAAATTAAAATTCTTTTTCATATAATTGATATTAATTCAGAAAAAAAAACATTCCAAAAACCTCATATACGCAGCACAAAGCAAATAGAAGTGAATTATAACAAATAAATCAATGCAAGCATAAGTACAAGGATAAATTACAAAGAAATAAAGTTTGAGGATTGAAAAAAAGCACAATAAAATGAACGGTACTATCCACTGTGTTTTAAGACAAATCCATAATAAAAGTGGGTTCTTTATTATTATTTTTAAAACTTTTATGTTTTAATTTAAAATTTTATTTTTCTTATATTTTTAAGTTCTTGAATTGAGGGGTAGCTAAAAAATGATAAAGGAGAGAGAAAATAATTAGTTAATAAGATTTTGTTAATAAAAAATCTAAATTTTAATGTCAATATGTGTTTTCTAACAAGAGGAGTATCATTAAGATGTTTTTGACCTTTCATTTTATTAAAAAGAAATAGATTAGGGTTTAGAGAGTTTTTTTTTGTTTAATTTTATATTTTTTAATCGATTTAGAAATATTTTGAATTGATAAAATATTTTATTGAGCTTCAGTGGATGTTTTTAAATAAACACATGTTGAAAAAAAAAACCCTTAAGATTATTTTTTAGTTACCTCTTCTATGATCAAAATATGTCTGCTTAGCGCTGAGGCTTTTGGCCTGGCGGTGGGAGGAGCTTGTCTCCTTCCACTGCTCATGGGTTCGAACCCTCATGCGCACGCCTGTTACCCCCGCGGTGCCTTACATGTCCACTGGGTTTGCAGGGTATTCAGTGGGTCGTGAGATTAGTCGTGGTGCGCGCAAGTTGGCCTGGACATCCACGTAAATCAAAAAAACATATATATATATATATATATATATATATATATATATATATATATATATATATGTCTGCTTAATTATTATTTTTTAAAAAGAAAAGGGCCGTCCACCCTTGAGGGAAAAAAAAAGAGAAAAAAGTTCAAGGCCAGCTTGGCGGTCCGAGCTAAGATTATTACTGGTGTAAAATGTTGTATGAGCTCATGATTATTTCGAGGGAATAACACAAATCCCTCTGTTACAGAATGTAATAAATTCTTCTATTAATTACCATGAATATGGTTGTAGTAAAATCAACTCTGCTGGTTCATAAATTAAACTGTATGCTTCCTGAATACGACGAGGACACAAGCTGTGAAAGCAATCCTAAGGCAATACAAGCCTGTCTATTACTTTATTATGCTAAAAGTTGCAGAGAATGTAACTACTTGTCTACAAGTACAAGAACCTATGATATTCTACTTTCTTCTTCCTTTTCTCCTGGGCTTCGTACCTACTAAAAAGCATAGTAGAGCAAATAGATGGACATTTTATGCCGAGGACAAATCCTCGAGAAAATACCAGGTTGTTGATTCTTACTACTTGTGTTCATGAAGTTGGACGACAATCAAGGAAGTTGTCATCTCATCGAGGGTATTGATAAACTGAATTTCCATGCGCTCAGAGATGTTTTGTAGCAACAAGAAACCCCACAATAGCAGTTGTGGAATAGAGGAGCAGTAGACTGCATGAAATAGAGGTGGCTGAGCTGGGCTCGCCGGTTGGTTCTGCCACGCCATAAACTGCTGGTGGTCCATCAGGGAAGCTGGTTGTTGCGGGAGTCGTCATAGTTGGGGTCGGATTAACTGGTGAGCTTGTGCTGTGTTTCCAAGAACATGAATGAGTATCTATCTATTCCCTAATTTTGCTGATAGGAATGGCTTTAAAATTGATATGAAAGCTTACCTTGGTGTTGTCGTGGATGACGATTCATAGTGACAGTTTCCATTACCTGCAATAGGCGCAGACAGAGAAGTTTAGTAATCTAATAGGAAGCATATTATATAGATTCAAGCCCTATTATTTCAGGATTCTGAGTGGCCAATCAACTAAAAGTAAGGAAATTAATAAAAAAAATAAAAAAATTAGAGGATTCGTGGCTGAAAGATGAGCTAGAGCTTAAGCCACAAGTCATAGCTATGAAAAAGAGTTTTTGAAGGGGAAACAAGGGTTTCTAAAAGGGGGAAAAAAATCATTTTTCAGGAAAAGAGACCTGCCAAGCAGTGAATTTAGGTTATGGACTGTTTGTTATAATTGAAAACAGAACAGATTTCAAAACTTCTGCAGTATGCCAGTTTCGAAAATTCAGTATTGGATCTCAATCCACAGGATGATGTTCTTTGTCAAGATCACATATCTTACTTGGATCTGTGTTGGTAAGTTGTGCTGTTCCGCCAAAAACGCAGCTTGTGGAACCTGGATTCTTCTGGTAGTAGCTATTGAAGGCATAAGAAGCATGATCGCGGAGGGTGTTTGGATTATAACAACCTGAACCAGGTTGAATTGCAGAACAGTCTGCCCCACCAAAGCCACAAGCGTAGTCAATAGCTACCTGCAAGGCGGTTTGTGAAGCAATGGTGCTTGCAATGCACCATTGCCCTCCTGAAGAGGTTGGATTTGTGGAAGCCGGGGGGTTCGGAGTGACTGGGGTCATTATACCAGCTGGGGGCGTCGTAGGTATTGGGCTGGTTCCAATTGGTGCCGGAGGAGAGTCTACTGGATTTATACCAGCTGGGGGCGTCGTAGGTATTGGGCTGATTCCAATTGATGCCGGAGGAGAGTCTACTGGATTTACTATAGGAGTTGTTCCAGGAGTTGTTGGATTGATGACGGGAACCCCTCCTGTAACTGTGTCTAGTTGGGTGGTGGACACTGCGTGTGAGATGAGCATCCTGTTTTCTTGGTCGCCTACTATTTTATGTTTCTGGATTGATTCCAAAGCAGGCGTTCCAGCAACACTTGGATGACCTGAACAAGTCGGAAGGAAGGATCAAATCTCTTTCTTTTCTTTTATGTCGAGTTCTGTATGTTTCATGTTAATGGATGCAATTGAAGTTCTACATTGTCAGAGTGGATTGGTGACAGGATAGCATACTGAACCCATAAATTTTCGCAAACAACTCCCTGATTTGCTAAAAGCAATATTTCTTCCCGAGAGAGAATGGAAAAGGGTAAATTTCAAAATCAAATGTTTATGATGCATGATTGCAGTGTTTCTTGCTCAGAATTGGGTTTCATGCAATCATAGAAAAGCATAACAATTTC
>CM027580.2:8506742-8578024 GCA_015852605.2 Populus deltoides
TTTGCTTCACTTCCTCCATTGAAGGAGGTCTTTCTAACAAAATTGAGCTAGCCTCTAAAATTTTATTGAACCCTGAGCCTTCCATTTCAATTTTTTTACATTTTGGCTTGGCAAACAAAGTGGAGTAGAAGTTAACAACGCCCTCTTTGATGTCGTTTAAAGAGACTAGGTATCTACCATTCTGCTCTATCTAACTAAAGTGGTTATGACCTTTCCTTAAACTTGTTGATAGGTGGAAGAAACGAGTGTTCTTATCCCTTATTTTGCACCAATTTTGGCAGGATTTTTACCTCTAGATATCCTCAATCTTCCTGCCAGCCTTCCAAAGCTCTGAATGCAAACCCTAGAGCTTTGTTTTTTCAGTCGCAAATAAGGGACGCACCTCACTTAAATCTTTGAAGGTTGTAATGACATTCTGAATGTCTACAAGTTTTAAATTCTGATCATTGAAAGTGGATTTGTTCCACTGTCTCAGCCTTTTTCCCAGAATCCCCAACTTCTTAACTAATCTATAATCGCCTGAAAATTCCTTATAGCTATAAGACTAGAAGACCTCAAAATCAGCTAAGAAGGAAGGAGTCGATGGTGATTTGCTTATAAAGCGGAAAGGCTTCCACCCCCCGTCAACCTTAAAGCTTTGAAGAAACAGAGTTTCAAGTATCACCTACCATGGTTGAACTTGAGTGGGAACCTTTAACGGAGTTAGGATTAGCTAACCTTGCCTTAATCGTCCTTAATTAAACTTAGAACCTTCCCTTAAGTTACCTCTAAATCATGAAGCATGTTGTACGTGCATTTTACGAGCTATATTATGATGCCTTTTCTCTCTACCTTTTTTTATAGCACTCAACTTAACAAGAGCATGTCTTTTGGATTCCTAACAGGATGGTGCCAAAGACTAATATGACTACCAAGAAAGTACCTAATGAGGCATTCGTCATTGAAACTGAAACTCTCCAACATTAAGAAAGAGATTGCCGAATCATGAAAGTCATGTGCCAACCATGTTAAAAATCACTAAAAGACCAACGACGTGTCCCAACTATGGACCATATTTGAGAGATTGAGCAAACATGATCATCTAGCATTTAAGAAGTGCTTTAGGTGAATGACTGACTTGTTGATAGTTCCTGTGCAAGATGATGCTATCCTAGAAATGGTTTCTTATTTGGAACATAAATTATTTTTGCTTCACTTTCAGTTCAACTAATCTCACTCCTACTATGGAAGAATACCAATCACTATTAGAGTCTCCAAAGCCATTGTATAAAAACTACACTTACTATTCTAGTGAACAAGCACCACAACGATTGGAAGTTCAATTGTGTTTGAAAGTTACTACATTTAAGCCTCACATGGGAGGAGAAACCAGAGGATGGTTATGGTTACCATGAAAGTCTAAATTTGACAAAAAGTTGAGTAACAAGGATGCGAATAAAGGATGGTTGAGGATCATTGCTCTAGGGATCTTTGGATTGGTTTTGGTCGTTGCATATACCAATCTAATTGACTATGAGGCTGGTTCAAGTCAAGACCTAAAATGTTAATCTTGTATAGGCAATCATTTTATAATCTATCTAAATTCTAAACTATATTCAGAGGCTTGGTTTATAATATAAAGCCTACTATATCTACATTCTCTCTTGGTTGGCTTAGGGGAAGGAGTATCATTCAAGACTTTTATTGCTATCATTGAACATATATGATCTTAGAAAAATAGAAAGGTGTATACCAAGATTTGAAGTCGGATCAAATAGTATAGAGAGTAAAAATCCCTTGATTTAGACCTGCCTAAGACTACGTGGAGTGGGAGGACCTTTATGAAGCAAAAATCCCTTGATCTTCAACCATAAACTATTAAAGGATATAAATAGCATGAAATAAATGGGGCTGGCTCCTCATATATATCCTGCCCAAGCTATATATCATTTTACAAAGAAGCATAGCTGCGGACAACTCTCAAAATTTAGAGGGAAAAAGCATAATGGTGCAACAAAATTCTTCATGAAAAACTCAAAACTAAGATGGCTGAGGTGACTCATAAAAGCATAAGATTGAAAATGACCGTGGAAAGCTAAAGATCATCCAAAGCGACATGGGCAAGGAAATAGAGCTACTCAAGTGAAAGAAACAACATTTGGGACAAAAAGTGTGACGTTGAAAGGTGAAGAAGATAATACTAAAAGAACAAAATCAAGAGTTGATTGAGCTCATTGCAAAACTTTGCCAAGAAAAAGAGAAATTTTCTGCAGAGTCAGCCAAATAAAGGAATATGCAAGTTAGGATGAATGCTTTAACAAAACATATGGACCAGCTAAAAGAGAACTTAAGGAAAATAAGTACAAGAAAATGAAGCTCAATGTAGCAAATCCAAGCACGTTGAAGAAGAGTTAAAGAAGGTTAAAGGGTGATATGAGAAGAAGATAGCACAACTCTTAAAACAAACAAAGCATATCTCACTCAATTTGGGGCAAAAAACTTGGAACAAAGTCTGCAGAAATCTGAAATCATAACTGTCAGGGTTACTCATGAAGCTTAAGTCTTGAAGGATATAGCTCGAAATATAGATGGAGGATCTATGAAATATGATCAGCATGTCATAGGAATTTATTTAGACACCATTATAGTGATTTGTTATATGAATCAGCATATAATAAACAACTTCCTCCTCCTTCTAAGGGACCAACTTAAAAAGATTTGAACTTTAAACATCTCATGAATAAAGTGGTTGGATTTTAGCTTTATCTTCTCAATCTATTTAGCAATCTTTTAAGGCACTGTTTATTTTTAATTTTAAATATTTGCGTTTGAGGTACTACATAATCTTAAATAAAAGCACACACAAGGCTAAACAATTAAATGTGTTTGGCTTGGATGTGTGGTAGCTTTTTTTCAAAGGTACAACACCCTTTAAGCATAAACCACACCCTCAAAAGCTAAAAAAACATGCTTTTTATATGGATTTCACAAGAAAAAGCTAAAACTACCTTCCATCCTACATTTCCCCTCCGACTAGCCTTCTCATGAAAACTCTTGCAGGGATCTCATCGACGATATGGATAGCAAAATACAGTAGAACTTCATCATCTATGGATACCCCTTTAAATTCGAGTCCCTCAAAAATTCATTTAGTCTTCTTCGCACCTTACTCTTACCATTGTTGTTTTTTAAATTTCCCGAGCATTCTCCCTCCAGTGCCTTTATTGATCCAATGCTTGAAGCTTAATTGGGTAAAGGGTTCATACTCACGTTCAGAGTTTCTTTGAATGTTATCCACCTAGCTTTAATCAACTGCATAAACATTTTCTTTAAGGCACTGCATGTATGAATGTTATATCCTGCAACACCAGCATAGTACTTACAAATGAGGTCAGGTTTGTACCAGTTAAGGTAAGTTAGCTGCAAAGGTGTCAAAGGTTCGAGAGCTACATGTTTGATGCTCAATAGTTTTTGATACATCTTATTTAAAGGCAGCAGTAATGAAAGTAGTTGTTCCTTGACTCTTTGGTAGTTTTTCTTTGGGAAACTTTCAGTTTGGTTTTTGGCTTGGAGATTTTAGGGCTCAGGTTTTCTAGCAGAAAATGAAGGGTTGAAATTGATATTGGTAATTTGAGATAAAAGGGAGGGAGTGTGGTAGTTTTGGAATTGGTTTTTCCTACCCCTATAGTCACCTTCAACATGGTAGTATATTCTTGCGTTGTTAATAAGAGAAGCTTGCAAAAGTAATTTTTCTTTGTTCATGGTCAGAGTTTTTTAAAGTTGCAAGAGTGCGAGCATGTATCTAATAATTAGTATCAATATAGCAGATTTTAGCTTAAATTCTGAATCTATTTATTGAAATTCAACAGTGTTTGGCAGAGGTATTTGTTGTTTTTTTCTTAAAAAATCATCAGAAGTTCACAAGAAATTATTAGTTAGATGTTCTGAGACCATTCAACATATTTGCATGAGTATTTTAGCCCACAACAAAACCATTACCTTTGTCTAGCTCACGAAAATTATGTAAATCCTAGGCGCCAGACCCAAACTACTTAGGTCTGGTAACCACGCCAGGCCCAAGCACCATGTGTCTAGAACCACGTCGGTCCTAAGTGTCATGGGTCTAAAAGGCATAAAATTTTAACTTTTAGGTTGGGGCTTCTTTTGTCTTTAAAAAAAAAAAAACAGTGAAGATACAACAATACCTCTAAGGGGGTGAAAAATATCCATGTGTTGAGAGGCTTCTCCGTCTTTTTTTTAATTAAAATAGTTCAAATACAAAATTACCCTTGGGTTTCAAGAGAAACAAGGTTGTATGTAAAGGTGTTTTCATCATTTTAATATAGTTTTATTGTAAATATCATGTGGGGTTGCCAGATCCAGATGCTTGGGTCTAGCACCCATGTCAAGCTGTTAGACCCAGGCGCAGGTCTGGCATGGCTTCCAGATTTAAAGCCATCGGGTCTGGCATAGCTTCTAGACCCAAGGTGCTTAGGTCTACGCTTGGGTCTGACATGGTTGTTAGATCTAAGTAGCGTGGATCTGCACTTGGGTCTAGCAAAGAGTTGAGTGGAGGTTTAAAAATTAACCCACTTGGTTAGATTTAATAACATTATTAAAACATTCTTCATACTCTTAATATTTTTTATATTTTTTTAAATTGATATTAACTCGCTGTAGAGCGCGGGCCAATATACTAGTAACATTCTAAAAAATAAAGGTTTCGTGGTTTGGAGTTGAAAATTAAACTTTATAGTGGGATGCGTCCAAAGTTTATACAAATCTCCATTACAATTGTTATTTGAAGGATATTGAAGATGCTCTAAATTAGCTAATAAACATTCCTTCTAATATTTGGGCTAGGTATTTTTTTTATAATGAAGTTAAGATTGAAAATATAAATAAAAATTTAGCCAATTGTATACCAATTATTATGTTATTGGAGAAGTTTAGGTTAAAACTTATATTGTATACCAATTATTATGTTATTGGAGAAGTTTAGGTTAAAACTTATACGTAGATTTCATGATAAATTTGCTCATGCTGCAAGTTAGGAAACACATTATATGGAATTTTTTTAATTGTTTAAAGATTGTGAGAACTTGAATATTGTGGATCCTTTTTGTTGTTATTGCTGGTTTAGATTATGGATTTAACTTTATTTAATATGCATGCTTTCACAATATTTAATATTGACATTTCATGCATTTTGTTTACTAGTAAATACATTTATTTCATTTCATTTGTTCATGTTTAACAACATCATAGTTAGAAACATTAACATTATACATATTAAATTAGCTACCAACATCAGCTTTACAGTTGCAAAGCTAGCCTTCATATTGTGACTTTTTATTCAAACTCTATGTAATTTATTTTTTATTTTCTTCACTTCATCTAGTATTTGATCGATATCATTAGCACATCCTCTCTTGTTATGAATATATAAACTTTACAATATAAAATATAATTTCTGAAAGACCAGAAGCAAAATGAAAAAAATCATTAAAGTATAGCAGGACGCCATAAAATTAAGAATGAAAAGAAAAGAACAAATGATCCAACAATCAACAAGTGATCAACACCAGATTTTGCTCTTAATTTTCAACCTTTTATGAACGTGAAAACACAAGATGCCTCCTTCACAACTCTGTGACTTGTTAAGAATAATAAAAAAGCTTAGACAAACATGAAAGAGAAGTAGAGAAGGCCAACAAACCTGGCAGCAAAGTAGACGAAAAAAGATTCAGCTTGATCTGTCGCCTTCGTCATTCAGCAGACCGACCACGGAAATGTGACTAATCGTTACTGCTACTTTTGTTCGGCATTTGAAAAAAAAAAATTTGGACTTCTACCATGCAAGATGGCAAGTGTTTTTATTCAATTCTCGAGCTCACACCACAAGCTTAATTGCTACAAAGTCCGTCTACTGGTGTGACTAAATGTAAATACAGGACATTTTCATTCAAGAAGTGACATTACATTAGGAAGAAATATAATTATGTGGAAGGATGGAGAAAATGGCCGTCATTTCTCTGCTCCAGGGCATTCCTGGGCCTGAGCATGGACGTCATCCATTTCTACTATGCTAGACATAGCCCATAACTACCGCAGTCTAATTTGGGATCAGAGGCGACTAAATTTGGAAGACATGTCTTCATCAATGAATAGTCCATCCTTTTGTCCCAGTAGGCAGTATCCTGTACTAAACTACCAACGCAGACTAGTCTTACCATCCAGTCTGTCATAAGAAAAGTCAGGCCTCGCTGCAATTGAGTCCAAGAAGCTACGCTCAATTAATGACTGCACGAATAAGGCTATTTTCACCAAAGAAGCTACACTAAATTATTATTTTCCCTGCATTCTTATCAGAAAGACAGAAACAACAATCACATTTATTCAACGTAAAAAGATGAATAGAGTCGTTAAATGGAGAGAAAATGGCTAATTACACTAGCTAGTATTGATGAAGTTGAATTCTGAATCCTTCAAAGCCATTCGATATTTTCCCTTGATCTACCTAGAAGGTTTAGAAGAGAGACACTTTCCACAGGAGACAAGCTTCAGTAATGAATGTGATTTTCGTGTCCTGATTTTCAAACGAGAAAGCTGCAAGAACACACAACCAACATTTTAAAATCAGACCACATCATAATAGTTACTCATTTTTACAAAATGGCACCCCTTGGACAAAACGTACATCTTAGGAAATGTTTTAATCATTCTGGTAATTTCTGTTTACTTTGTGTAGTCAATGACCAACATGAGCTGCAACTAGCGTGTAAAGAGCGGCAATTCATCTATTGTATAATGCTTACATGTTTTTGCAGAATTCTATTTTGTTTGGTTTGACTCACTGTATGAGCCTAAAATGAAGAGGCTAGAATTGGGACATGCATGCTAAAAGGATTGAACGATATTTACAAAAAGGACAGCAAACATTATGAAAAGCAAACATGAAAAATAATTAATCTCACAAAGAATAGCAACGGTTGATTTCTATTTCAGCATTATGGGAGAACATGCAGGATATAATCATGATTAAAAATATTTTTATGAGCTAAAATGATGTGTATTGAAGACTTTGCATCAATATCATCAGCCATCTAGGATTAATTACCTTCCGACGTGTCACTCTTGTTGCTTTCCAGCAAAGCAAGCTTCTTGATCTAGGTTCCAGTCTCCTGTAAAACTACAATGCATAAGAGCCAATTTGATAGGACAACATATGATAAGAAAAATGTACAAAAGAAATCTCTTCCCAACTCAATTAAGTTCTGATCACAAACTAGTCAAGAGTGTTTCATTTTTTGTACATTAAGAGGCTAATTGGACCAGAGACTAAACAACAAAGGTTAATCTTCTTCTCCCTTAATCCATCTCATTCCTGGTGTGAGCGGATTCAAATCCCAGGATGCTTGGTGCAATTCCAAGAGACATTACCCCCTATACCACCAAGCACCTACACATGCCCAGGCTTCTTTGGAAAACTTTGACATAATATAAATCTTTTTAAACTATGCAAAAGTTCGTATAATCAAATCACTACTCACTGATCATACATGGTTTTACAATTGATAGATAGTTGCTACTAAAATCTACTCTTTAGCAGAAATAAAAAGAGGGTTTATTACCCTTCCTGTCAAGTACTCCCTAGGATTTTTTGAGAAACAAAAAAATTCAGAACTCAGCCTTCTGGAACTACCAAGACCTCCTTTCTGTTCATCACATATAGCACATACAGCTAACAGCAACCACTTTTCTAGTATAATAAAGTTCACTGCTAAAAGGTGGTTCCAGCTTCTAACGAGTCTATTTGACTCCAACCAAGAATAAGAACTAGACTGGCATCATCATAGGGTGAAAAGGAATAAACAATTCTGCAAATACGTACAAATTTTCTTGTTCAAGCTTTTCAGCTATGGAGACTGCTTTGTGTTTTGACCATTCAGCCTGCTGTGTACATCCTTCAGCTTGCTGAATTACATGCGCAAGGGAAACCTTGCTTCTCACAATGCTCTTACTCTGACTTGGTTCCCTAAGTATTCTTCTTTCCACCATAGACCCCATGGCTGGTTTCTTATTCGAAACTGATTCTCCTGCCCATGTTCGCTGTAAACCTCTTCTACTAGATTCTACATTGTGGTTTGCTGGTTCATTACCCTCATATTTCCTTGGAGAAGCTGGCATTTCAACAATTTCACTCCTCCCTTCTAGAGAATCTCCAGTCCTAGGCATTCTGCTCCCAGCATTAGGCTCTGAGCCCATAGCCATCTGAGATGAACCAATTTTAGAAGCTGCTGGCAAGTGGAACCCCGCATTTGTTTCCTTGTTCAACTCACATCGGATCTCAATTGTCACTGGCGATCCAAGAACAGATTCAAATGCTTGTAAAATATGTGCCCTAAACTTCTCTGCCTTCAATTTGGTGAGATGTGAACTGAATATCAACTGCACAGTTGGAGCTGCAAAAAGAAAAAAATAATAATAATTTGGAGTTAATTAACTATGTGCAAGAAGTGAATGTAAAGAAAATATTTGTTTGCCAAGCAGGGACATGGGACATCAATGTGATGTCCACAATATCTGGAATGCCAACTAAACAGAAAGATTATCCCACAAGCCATATATTTTTGGACATTTAAGCTGAAAAAAGGAATAGTGGAGTCAAATAGGAATGGTGGAGACATGAGAGAATGATAAACGTTATGGAATCTTGATAAGAAACTCAAAGATTCTTAATTAAACAGAGTTCTCCCACAGCAAGCTTACAGTGAATCATAAATAAATACACATAAATATAACATGGGAAATAGACATACATACATTATTATACATGAATATCCATGTCCCTGAATTGTAATTTTTAGAATTGTTGTGTGCAACACTTATTTATGTGCCAAGAACTAATAATGAGGAGCAGATTTAAAGTTTAAATTGGTAAGAAGAGAAATTATAATTATTACATTGGTGGATAGAGGATCCTAACTACTTCTGACAGTTGCATTGCAATGAGGCACCATTAGTTGAAGTGCAACACACCGTTCATCATTGAGCCCACCTAAAACAGCTAGTGGTTGAAACAACAAGTTACTTCATTTCTTGGGTTTTTTGTTTTACTTTAAGATGTATTTTTCAGTCCACAAGATTGCACTTTAGAACCCCATTCAGTCAGTAATCTTTAATAACGCAAGTATAAATTGAACAAACTAATTCCAGTTAAGAAATTATTCGAAGACCACAAATCAGCTTGGCCACTATTTTTAAGCTTCCTTATGCCAA
Organism: Populus deltoides; assembly: GCA_015852605.2. Classification (NCBI taxonomy): domain Eukaryota; kingdom Viridiplantae; phylum Streptophyta; class Magnoliopsida; order Malpighiales; family Salicaceae; genus Populus; species Populus deltoides. Next base: position 8,516,004 of record CM027580.2, read on the forward strand.
ACATTTCATTCACAGAATGCAATCAAAACCTGATAATTGTATAATTTTCAAAACTATATAGTTGGTTAACCATTGCGCTTCTGTAAATGACACAATAAATGTAAATGGAAGATGTATATGAATGGAATGTACCTGCCCCAAAACTGACAGAGATTAGCTTTCCTTCTTGATACAAGAACTCTCTCATACTGTTAATTTCAATCTTCTCAAGCACCTCCAACCAAATTTCCTCATGTCCCTTACGGCTTTTACCTGAAACCTGCCTGCCATTCACCCGGACTGCATCAGAAGTTTGCACAGATGTCCATTGAGAAGCCATCCCAGATGCAGCACTTCTTTTTCTGTCCATGTTAATACCATTTGTTGAACCACTGTTCTGGAAATCAGCAGAAGTTCCACCAGGGAGATTTTCCAATCTGACATGCGTTGACAAACCTCTCTTGTTATGGGGCATCTCCACCCGTTCACCACCTTTTCTGGCAATATCTCTTTCACCCATGTTATTTAGGGCCAGAGGGCTATGATTAAAACTAGTTTCTGTGGATGAACTAGGGAGCAGATACTGCTGATCGGGAGCAAGTTGAAGCAAGGCAGCTGTTAGCCATGTTAATTTGTCATTTGACATCCTAAGTTGTTTTTCAGCCTCTGACAAAGTTTTGAGGGCCTGACGCAGCTTTTCCATATCATCTTTGGACACTAGAAGCAATTAAATTGTGGTCAAATTTTTATGAACAATAAGCTGAATCATATAACACAGTATAGAGCCTTTTGATGAATGATGGGGAGTGGGAAATTCATGAAGATATAATTTCATACACCAAAAACATTGACATAATGATTCTTCACCAATCAATTAGGTAAATAAGAAGACAGGAAGGAAAGTCCCAAATCAGCAATTTCAGGTGAAAGGGACAATAATCACAGATTAATTAAAAGATGGATTGTTCAATAACATGACTGATACACAAAGTGTCAAATAACTTTTGAACTCACATGGATTTCGTCGAAAAAACTTCCTTCTAGGCCTTTCTTTTGTGAAATCATAGCTACCAGCTAGTATATCAGTGATAACTGTAGCAAGTTGTGACATTAAAGCTAATGGCTCTACACCAGTTTCCATTATGACTCTCAAATTCTTCACAGTATTTACTGTGTCTGCAGATATTGCTAAATCAAGAAGATCCACTAATTTTTCATCAGAGATTAGTCCAACCTGTAAAAAGATTCGTGTAGTTTAGAGCAAATCAGCAGAAGGAAATCATATTTAATAAAGTAAGACAGTTAAAGGCAGTTCAATCAGCCTGAGAAGAGACATCTAAGAGACCAGAGCACTAAAACTAGCAACCAAACAGGCAAATTTGGTGCTTGGTTAGATGATAGCCCATGATGGATGATGATGAGGCAAGAACAGTGATACTGTGAGATTCATGTTCAGCTAGCAAAGCAGAATAAACATAAGCAAACAATCACAATCAAAAAGTAATTTTTTTAAGCCATATCTGGAATCTATAACAGTGGTTCAACTGAATGTCCTACATCTGATATCCAAAAACATGGATACTCCGAGAAGTTTATGCATGTGGTCTACTGCATCTAAACAGGAACTCAGCCAGAAGCCACAAATGGTAAATTCCTCTTCAATCTACTCTTCATCTAAGCATCACGCTGTTAACAGTATCTTCTTTTTGGCATCACCACCACAATATAGCACTATTTCTTGTTACTAGTTACCCTTACAGGCCTAAAAATAATCTAATGTCTGGAAATGTTACATACAGAATTTAAAAAAAAAAAAAAAACACACGAGGAGAAGAAGAAGAAGAATGGTTCGTTCAGAATTTAGATCAAATGAAATGAGATCAGTATAAGGATAGGCTCGTATTTTAGCAGCAGAATAACATGCATGCAAGTAGAACTTTTAATTTTGAATGCAAAGATAGAACAATAACTTCCGTTACATGCTAATGCCATCCAACATCAATAGCACAGAAAATAGAAGCCACATGATTTTTGTCAAAAAAGTGAAAGTTAGCAGATCCTATATCATCACGTAAATTTCAAAGCATTAATTGCCTGAAAATTGAACTGCAATAATTATATTTCTAACATATACATCAACACCAATACCTTGCAGGCTAGTATACGCTACAGAACATTACTTTGAAGCATGATTTAAAGGGGCAAAAATAACACTCACAGTATTGGAATTCAGGGTGGAACATGCCATTTTTTTAACCTATGTATAATGACATGAAATCTTATTGACGTTTTAATCATAGTCACAACAATGTGGAAGCACTTACCAATTCCTGAACCAGAGGAACAGATATCTTCTGCCCAAGCAAACTTAATTGTTCAAGTGTCATCTCAGCATCCCTCAAAGATCCATCTGATCGCGATGCAATAAGTTTTAGAGCATCCTTATCAATATCTATATCTTCTTTGGATGAAATCCACTGCAAAGTATATATAATATCTGCATCTTTAAGCTTTGGGAAAAAGAATTTCTGGCATCTGGATATAATTATATGAGGCAAAACATCAAGACTTGAGCAGACAAGGACAAAAACTACACGTCTGGGTGCTCGATCAATGACCTTCGATATGGCACTCCAGCAGTCAGGGGCCAGAGTATCACAGTCATCGAAAATAAAAACTCTATATTGAGATGGCGTCTGAGAAATAATCATATTGTCAAGCAAATCTATGATGCTCTTAAAGTCAAAATTACTGACTGGGCCAACTTCCCTTATATTTCGGCTCTTGCCCATATCATGTGAAATGCAAGAATTGCAATAGCCACAAGGTTTTGGATGTTCCAGAGATTGACAATTCAAAGCTCTGGAAAATATCCGAGCACATGAGGTTTTCCCAGTACCATGAGGCCCATAAAACACATATAGAAACCCAACCTTCCTCCTAACAGCAGCATTAGAAAGAGCTTGCGCTGCTAAATTCTGTCCCACTAGATCTCTGAAGGTTCTCGGCATGTACCTTTGTGTAAGATTTTGATGCCTACCATTCTGGTTCCGCCCAAGCTTGCGTTGTTCACCAGATCTAGCTTCAGAAGCAAGATCAGAATCAATATCATTTTTCAACAAATGATCAGCATATATACCTAGCTCTCCTGAATAGTCGTGCACCCAACCAGCATTATCAGTGCTTTCTTGGGATCCGGATGCCTCCACTAGTAGAGGCAAAGCCTCTACATCAGATTTAGTAGATGAACTAGAACGATCAGATGCCACAGGCATACCAGGAAAATCTCTCCCATGGGAAGCAGTGCTACCTTTCCTTGTGTCTGACAAGCCACAAGATAAGCTTCTTCCAGCAATATCAAGGATTGTTTTACCCCTGTGATGAATTCCTGACCAATTCCATGGAATCCCACATCCATTTCTGGGAGCCCTTGTGACATTTTGGTCCCCATATTCTTCTTCCTCCAGGTGATACCTTGGCCGTGCTGAACCTTGAGCAAATGAATTGGAAGCAACAGACATTTCCTTCTGTCCCCCAACATCCCTTGAAGCTGGAGCAGAAGCCCGAGTTCTTCTGGTACTTCGAAACTTTCGCCTTCTCACTCTATGCACCCCGCCATAGCCACCGAATACTGGTCTCAGGCTCAACAATTTTCTCCTGCCAGGTGTTTCTTCCATGAAGATGCATGTTGGAAGATGCCACATCAGTATCCATTGGAATCTCATGTAGCTGCTCTGAAAGGGTCTTAATATGCACATCTTGACTATGCTTCCCCTTATGTTTACTTTTTCTATCTTTTGATTCGGAATTCCCTGAAACGGTATCATGAATTAAACCATCAACAGCTTGATCTTGTAAAGGGTTTCCATCACCACCCAGCTGATTAACCCTATTACTTTTTTTACTAGATTCTTCTCTCTTAACTCTCCTACCATCCCTAAATCCACTCTTAATGCTACGATCACTAATAGCTGCTACCCCATCATTATTACCCCCACTAACATCACTTGGGACAACCTTTGATGGTGCCAAATTTGCCAAGGGTGAAGAACTACCGGACAACCTCCTACCTTCCCTTCGACGCCGGTGCCAACCGCGAGCTTCTACCTTCTCGAATGGTTGCATCTGTGTCCCCTTTTTTAGGAAGCAAATCAACTACAGAGGGTGAGTGCCATGAAGGAGGACTGGCCGAAGGGTCCCTCAAAGATCGGGACCTCTGAAGGGCAATGAGGTCCCGGATTAATGACCTATCAGCCAGAATGGGGCTTTGCTTAAGCATATGGTTTTTCAGATGAATACAATTGGTCAAATGAATATGATTTCGAAGATGATCACCGATATCACCATTTGCATCCTTGAGAATCCTAGTGCGGACAGCCTTGGTCATGATCAGAACATAAATGCAAATGACAGCAGAATCTCTAGAGGATTAACAAAACCAATCGAACTATATTGCATTTTGCTTTCCAAACAATAGCCACCCCAATAATCAAATCTCTTGTTACTATTGCTTTCAAAAAGGTAAGTAATTATATCCCATTAACTGATTGTCAAAACCCACAGAAAAAGCCAAAACTCAAGCAATCAAAGATCCTCCCTAAAAAACAAAGCAACCCTCCATCAAATTCAAGGCGTTCATTTTTATCTCAAAGGGAATAAACCCATTTGCAAATTATAATACCCCAAATCCCCGACAATTCCCTCCAAGTACAACTAATTCTTCAAAATAATCATCATTTGCTCCTGAAGAGCATAGAATCATCAGTACAAACTATAAAAAAAAACAGCTTACTAACCCAAACCCATGAAACCAAACTCAAAATATCAAGCATTTTTTAAGGCCTCCAAACTGCACTATCACTCTACATTGACTCCCATACTAAGCCCCTCAGCTTCAGTTCAAAAAGACTTAGCACTAAAACTTTTAACCTTTAACATGTAAATCATTCATCTCCCAGAAGCTAAAAAACAAATCCAACATGCAAAGTCTAAATCTTTAAACTTGAAACCCCAAGGAAGAAGCTTTTGAAGGTCATAAACCCATTTGCAGTTATTACAAAATGGGTAGCTAACATAAAATGCTTGAGATTGAAAGAATAAGGGGCTAAAATAGAGATAGAGAGAGAGAGAGAGAGATGAATAAGAAGGAAGCACGGCAAAAGTAAAAAAGAGTAACACTGCATTCACCTGAAAATTTCCCAAAAGCAAAAACAACCCGTTTAGGCCATTAAGGCCACCAGATTAGATCTCTCTCGCAGACTCTTATTGGTGCCACTGAAAGTTACCAACTTGACACGCAATTCACGAGGAACAGTGTTACCTTTCATAGAAAAGGATAGTCCAGAAAACCCCACTTGAGAAACAGAGTTAATTCCTAGAGAGAGATGAAGTTTGAAACTTAGAGAGAGAAACTGAAGAGACAGAGAAGGACTATACAGAGAATCTTCAGGAGTGTGATTTCTAGACAGAGAAAGAGGCGAGATCTGTCAGAGAGAGAGAGGGGGGGGGGAGCAGTGGAAGCAAGACACATCCAATAAAGCAGTGTGGCATTTTGTTTGAGCATGCAAATGAAAAATATTGCTTTAATATTCAAAACTATTTTTTTTTTTTACCTTTATATATAATTATAAATACACGAATATGGTTTTTGGACATTAATTCGAGGTTCTCTCGCTCAGCTAAGAAAACAAAATCAAACCACCCTAGTTTTTGCTGCTCTTAGGACAGTCCAGCTGGGTTTTTTTTTTTTGTTTTTTTAATGCACTCTCCTCCTCCACCTAATTAAACATTTTATACGAGCGAGAGGGTAGCTTTGTAAAAAGAAAAGAAATTCACATTATTATGTGAAAAAGGAAATTTCTTGTAAGAGATTAGTTTAAAAATGTGATAAACTTTTGTAATGGTGATGGAGAAGGGATGTGAGTAAGCCTTTCTATGGTTGGATCTAAACTCTATAATCTAAGTTGTAGAGTCGCAACTGTAGGTGGGGACCTTAAAAAACTATGAAGTTAGTTTCTTAAGGTAGGATGCCTTTTTTTTATTTTTATTTTATTAATATGTTCATGTGAACGTGATTCATTTGCATAGTAAAAGGTATTCGAGTGATGATAATTATTTTTTAAAGTATTTTTATTTAAAAATATATTAAAATAATATTTTTTTAATTTTAAAAATTTATTTTTAATATCAACACATCAAAACAATTCAAAATATAAAAAATTAGAAAAAAAAACTTTCAAAATTTACTTAACCCCATTGAGAAGAACGCTAATCCAGCTACTTTGTGAAGGTTTTTCAAATAAAGTAGGATTTCAAATCAGGGAAGAGGAATCTTGACTCTGTTTCCACTTTCTTTTGACAATTGTTTTGGCTTTTTTTGCATGTCAAGACAAAAACATAATCCATGGGTTCGTGGTTTTTCTTTCTTTCTTGCACAAGCTTTTGTTGTAAGCACAGTGGCTTTTGACCAAGAAATTTTGAAACTGTAGTTTTTTAAATTTTAAAAAAAAATTAAAAATTATTTTTTTATTTAAATTATTTTGATGTATTAATTTTTAAAATAATTTTAAAAAATAAAAAAATACTTTAATATATTTTCAAACAAAAAAAACACTTTAAATCATAATTAATAACGAAATAAAAAGGTATAACTTCACATGTAGAATGAAATTAAAATTGCTAAATAGGAATCTCTGAAGCTTTTGTTGTAAGAAAGAAACAGAGATTTCCGGTTGGACTCTGTTGAAAAAATAAAGAAAAATTACTCATAGTTTGGTTTTAAATACTACAATTTGTATCCTCCATGGAAGTAAGTCAATCAAATAACTATAATGGCTTCGAATATATTTAAGCAAATCATTATCACATCACTCATTCCCTCTCTTTAATCTAACACTGCATGTTTCTCTCACACACTCTCTTCTCTCTCTCCCTTCTTCTCCCTGTGTCGAAGCTTAAGCTAAAACTTAGAATCGATCGAAACAAAGAATCATACTTCAGCACAAAGTTGCCTTCTCTGCCGCCTGTTCTTGCCGCGGCTTGGTGTTGGCATTGAAGGTTCATCATATGTTACTCAGAAAGAAGAAGGTAAGTTCCAATTCTTTTATGTAATCGAGATTTTGAAATCTGTTTTAGTGGGTTTTGTTGTTGTTTAATAGGTTATGTTTCCTCGATTTAACAAATAAATAAATAAACAAATCAGTTTTTAAAATTCAAAATGAGAATTCTAAAGGTACAATAGTCCAAAACAAATAAATTGTTGATGTTCAATCATTTAATTTCGAACTCACAAACACTTTTTAGAAAATGGAAAAGCTATTATTTGAATTCTTATGAAAAACCTCCGAATTAAAAAAGTATGGTTGGAACCTTAATTATTTAATTATTGTTGAATTTATGTGTAATTAATGTTAATTTAATTTGTTCATTTAAGGATCAGACATACCACTGCGAAACAATATTAGATGTTCTGTAGAATGTTGTATATGTTATTATTCTAACACATGTTAATCTTATATTCTCAAATTAAAGATACATGACCAGACTGACATTATGTTTAGACATGGTTAATGGATACTATAGACTTGGTTAATAGATATAATGTATAGGGTTTAGGCATTGTTTTTTTTTTTCTTTGTTATTATTTATGTGTAACCTTGCTATAATTTCTGTAAACTATATAGGAAACAAAATGTCAGATATATTTGTGCATTATGAAAGTTCAATACACTGGAAACAAATTGTGGCTCTAACTATATGTCTTATATAGACATATTATTTATATGCAAATAAATTTTTAATGTAAACTTGCATGATTTTTGTAGAAGAAATGATAAAGGCAATAAAATATTTTATGATGCCTTAATTGTACAAGTACTCAATATGCATAAAGATAAAAAGGAGGTGTATCTATATGTTGATGTTGACCTTTTAACAATAAAAAAAATTGAGGTGTTATTTAGGTAATCCTAAAGATGACAAGTTACTTGGAACTAAATATTTTACTATAAATGATAATGAAATTAAAAAATAGTACTATTATTTAAGGATTTTTCAATACTTATGATGATGATGAAATGGGTTCTGATGTTGGTCATAATGTGGTGTAAACATTGTTACACATTTTCATATCTTGTAAACCAGATAACAAGAATTCTTGTCAAAATAACATAGCTTCCCAAACACACTGCCCAAGCATTATTCAGGAAGACTTAAGGTCAAGTCATCATCCCTATCAATATTAATACTATTTTTTCAATGATAATAGGCTTGTAAATCTCATGGACATTATTGCACGAGCATGAAGAAGAGGATTGACCCATCCTCGATCCCCACCTCTCTCTTTCAATACTTTTTCTTCTTCTTCAGTGTATGTGTGTGTGTTCTAGAAATTAAGAAAAAGACATATGCTACATTATTATAATGAATTGTGTATAATGAGCAAGAAGGAAACATACAAGAAGAATAAGAAGTTGAAGAAGGGGGGGTAGTAGTATGTATGAAAAATGATAATGACTTGGAGACATCCGGACATTTGAGGAAAGAGAACTCCTCCTATCACAAATATAATTCAGGGTTTTTAGTTACAAAAATTATAGATGTTAACTTTCTTAATAAAGAAATATAGTGAAATTCAAAATCACACTTTTAGAAGTCGTATCTGATGCTGAAGTGCAATAACATCTCCGGTGAAATAAGTTTGCTTACATTGTTTTGAATAAGTTTTGCTTGCTGAGAAAATTTCGAAGTATTAAGCCAATGTTAGAAACAAGCATGTTATCATGGTTAGAAGACATAAACAATAATGTAGATTGGAAAATGGAGTTAGCAATGACTTGAAGAAGGAAAATCAATCTTAATTTCCTATAAGAGACATGTTTTGTCCTTTTATAGACCACATCTAATAGAATCATTATTACATGGCTGCAAATACTAGTGTATAGAAAGCACCAATTATATTGACAAAAGTAGTAAATCGAACCGCAATTTTGAATCGCGGTTGTATTAAAAATTTAAAACCGTGATTCTAAATCGTGGTTATATTAAAACTGCAATTCAAAATAACGGCTCTTTTGAAACTATGCTATTTCTCTAAAACTTTTTCAAATTATGTAATTCGTCTAAAACTTTCTTTTAATTGTATCATTTCCCAAAATAATTTGGTAAAAACTAATAATATTGTTTTTTAAAAAAATACTTCATAAATATTAGGTTTTTTTTCAAGATCAGTGAATGAATTGGTAGGTTGAAAATAGATTTCTTATTGCATTTAGGAATCTTCATTGAGGTTTGAAATCCACATGTGGATATATCTTCACACTTAGTGGAGTAGCTACATCATTGAAATTCTCTGAACAAACATGCATTGTTAAATCCATGATGAAATCAAATTTTATTTCTTTTGATAAAACTAGAGAGGAAGTTGAATAGATTCAAAATTTCTTAGAGGATATCTCATATTGGTCAAAACAAGTGTCAACTATTTGTGTCCATTACGATAGTCAATCAACAATTAAAAGGGCATAAAGTAGTATGTATAATGGTAAGTCTAGACATATATATCAGGAGACATAATACCGTTAAACTTACTTTCGGATAGAATTATTTTCATTGACTACGTAAAGTTAAAGAAAAGTATTGTGAATCCGCTAACAAAAAATTTAACGAGAGAGTTTATGTATAATTCATTGAGGGGAATATGTTTAAAGCCTTTAAAAGATAAAGGAGAGTAATGATGTTAACAATACCTAGTTGATTGGAGATTTCAAAATCTAGGTATAAATGAAAACTAAATCATATAACATTCTCGGTAGCACTAGAAAATTATTATTTCTTGTTTATTCCTATGATAAAATAAGTGCTCGAAATGATTTTAAAAGCATGCCCTACACACTAACCTAGTGCATTCAAAAATTAAATAAATCCTTATACATGCCTACTCCAAAGTTTGAACTTGTAAATTGAAGAAGTAATCACATTTCCTTGACAATCAAACCAACCCATTGAGACTTCTCAAAATTAAAAGTTAAAAATAATTTTATTTTGTTTACATTTTAGTCCTTGAGTTTAAAAAGTTACAAGAGAAAATCGCTAAAAAATATCATAAAAGAGAGAAAACGGTTAGTTATCTAGATTTCATGAACAAAAAAAGCTAAATTTGATGCAATGTGTTTCTCTTAACAAAAAAAGTGTCATTGAGGTGTTTTTAGTTTCTATATTGCTGAAAAAAATAGATCAGGGTTAAGAAAGACTTTTTATTTGATTTTGTGATTTTGAACCGATTTTAAAGGTGTTTTAAGTTGAAAACTTAGTTTATTGAGATTCTAAGGGTATTTATTAGATGTTTTTAGATGAAAATATATTAAAATATTATTTTAGGTAAAAAAAAGCTTCAACCTGATTTTTCAGTTATATCTCCAATGAAATCTAAGTAAGCAAATGATGTATTGTTTGTTTTATTTTAAAAAAATATATAAATGGTGACACTGCCTTTGAGAAAAACAAACAAAGAATGTTAGTTGTACATATCTAGCCTTGCAAGTCCATGCGCATGAGACCATCTTTTTGCTAGGCCAAGCACAAGCCCTGTCTCTTTAGCCTAGGTGTTTAGTCTCTTTCTATCTTTTTGTTCTTTCCATTTTTTTTCTTAAGTTTTGATTGAAATACACTAAAAAAATCTTAAAATGATATTTAACTAAAAATTACTCATAAATATTCAATGAAAATAATGTTTCCATTCTTTAAATATATTTATGAGTTTTTTTTATATGATTTAATAAAAATTTAATAATTTTTTCTTCATTCAATACAAAATATTAAGGCATTATTTTAATATTTTATAAAAAGACTTGCTTTAGAGATAATGATAGATTTTTATTTAAAAAATAATGCATATAATAAAAAAAATCATGCTTTCATTCAAACAATAAAAAGATGCATTAATAAGAAATTAGATTTCAAATTGTAGAAATATTTTTCTCCTTAATAATTTTATTCATTATCTTTTTTTTTTTGTAAATGTTTATTTTTATAATAATTTAATTAAATAAAAAATAAATTAAAATAACAAGGTTATTAAACCCGATTAGAGTCATGAATTAGGTCATAAAATGAGCGGGTTAACATGGTTTGACATGGATCAACTCAAAACATAGTTGTTCCAATATTTTTTGATTAAAAAAATATTAAATTGATGGCTTTTTATTTTTTAAAAAAATAGTTAACTCGAGTTTTGATTAAGTTAACTAGATCATACTAAGTCAACTTCATAGATTAAATCAATGAGTTATTGTGTTGACTTGTAAACTTAATTAAATTTAAAAATATTGTTAAAAAGTTTTCCAGACGTACACAAAGATAATTAACTAGTCATATATAATTTCTCTAGGCTATATGCACATATAGTGGTTGAACTTAAGATATAAGAGAAATTGAATTCAAGTGTTAAATTATAAAATTAAAAGAGTTAAGTATCAAAGTGTTAAATTATAAAATTAAAAGAGTTAAGTATCAAAGTGAAGAATTTAAAAGTTTAAGAATCAAAATATAAAAAATAAACATTTAAAATTATATATCTTTGAGTTTCAAATATCATATTAAAGTGTATACTAAAAAAATAATTACCAATGAATTTCAAGTTAAATCTCGAGTCATACATTTGGAATAAACAATAAAACCCCAACCATAAATTCATATTTTTATAAAAAAAATAATGTTAGTATATTAGTTAATTATCATTCAACACTATAAATACAAGTCATTTGGTTGTTTTAAAATAAATTTATTTTTATTTTCTTCTGTATACACAAAACTAAAAAGAAAATCATAGTGTTCTTAGAAAATTTTATTTTATTGCTTATGACTCTTAATAATTTTGTACTAGTTTTGAAAGCGTGTGTGTTTTAAATTCAATAACAACTATTTTTATTTTGTAATAAAAAATAATATATTTATATTACAAAGCAGCGTAGTCTGTAATTTTCCCACCCATTTTTAATTTGATATTTTCTATTAGTTTCCCTTGGTGTAGTACAACCGATCAAAGTGATGGTTCCCCCTCACGTTGACAATGACAGTTAGGATCATGCCAGGCCATGTCCATGTGTACGGCAGAGTTCAGTAAAAGACAAACCTATCTAGCTTGCAGATCTCCTTGGATTCTCGGAGCAAATTTAATGCATCTATGTAGTATTCGGATGCATCGCCGAAGTCTTTATTTCCTGTGTTCTGCCTCCGAGAAGATTGTTCCGAATGGAGGAGTGTTAACTTTCGACTTCTCGTGTTCTTCCTTTTCTTTCTTGATATTTTCTTAACTTAATTTTTTACTCTATTTTTTTTATAATTTTTCAAAAAAAAAAAACTCAACACAATTCAGCTGATTTGCGGTCATTTCACAATTTTTAACATTTTCACTTGTTGTATCCATGTTAACGAATTTTCAAAAGTAAAAATATTTAAACAAAACAAAATAAAACAATAAACTAAACTAAAATATTAGGAAGCATGATGACAACCGAGGAAGTAAAAGGGGATTAAATATCTACATTTATATGATTGTGTATTAATTATATCTATTGTTTGCAAATTAACCGAGGATAATAAATTCTGATATCAAGCACCATCCTTTTAATGTTATCTAGCAGACAGGAACATATTTTATTTATGTGCAATTTTATTGTTGTTTGTTGCTTTATGTGTTGGTTATTTCTATTACCCGCAAATAAACACATGATGGTAAGGTTTGATGTCGGACCCTATTATTTGGAGGTTGTCTAATAGATGATAAAACAGGTTGATACATGACTATTTTTGTTATGTGTGATTTTAAACATGTTTTTTTATGTTTAGTTGTTTATATCATCCACAAATCAATCCAAAATGATAAGGTTTGATATGAGGCCTTGTCCTTTAGATGTTATATAGTGTGTAAATATGATCAATTAATACATAGCTAAAGTTTTTATTTTTAAGTCATTGTATTCATATAATAAGATTTATTTCTTCAATGTTATACATTGATTGTTCATTTTTATCTAAGAATTAACCCAGGAATCATATGATTTTTAAGTGGGTCTTATCCATGGAAGTTGAAAGAAAAATAGAAAGGGTTAATACATGATATTATTTTTAAAAATATATCATTTTTCTTTGTAGAATGTTAGAATCTGAACATATCAGTTTTAGGATACACCTGATAATACATTTTCATTCTACTTCTTCGTCTATCTAGTTAACCACCATTCTATTAGTGGGGTCACTCTTAAAGTGAAAAAATATATATGTATTTATTTAAAATTATTATATATAATAAACTTTTTCATAAATATTATATTAAAACTTGGTTTGTAAATATAACTTTGATGCTTACATTTATTGTTTATAAAATTTGAATCTTGAATATGTGTGGACATTTGTTTAGTTATTTTTTTACCATATTATGTTATTTTTCTACAATGAATGAATTTAGGTTGGATCAATATGCTTACTCATAGGCTCATTAAACATAAATGGTGACCTTTAGGTCAATTTCAATCAATATAATCTTGAAGAAGCTTATGCCTATCATTTATTTATCTTCCTCTAGGATCGAACACCCATATTTTAAAAATGAGGATTGAATCTGGTTTCGCGTCCATATCTCAAATCATTATTTTTGGTCATGAGTAGTTTTAAACTTTAAATAACTATCACACATATAATAGTTTACATAATTATTAATATACAAATATAATATATACTTTTAGAAAAATACAAAACAATTTATCTTAGTATATATGATATGATTGTTTTCTTTTCTATTATATTACCTATCCTTTACTTAGAACAACTGATGAACAGTTAGATTTTTTTTTTTTTTTTTTAGTTATCATAAATCTAAGTTACAATGCCTTATAATTAACAAACATACATCAAACTAAATGCCTGTAGCCGTATGGATGAGCTGTCGTGATGTTTGATAACGGAGTCACAGGGCAGGCTGTAAGCATTAATTTAATGTTCAATTTAACAGAAACCGTGGCACAGAGTTACTGCTATCTAAAAGTTAGATCCAAAAGGAGCTGATTCCTGAGCTCATAAATTAAAAAAAAAAAAATATCCACACGGTTGACCACGTTAACAGCCTTAAAATCGTGAGGGAAGTTAACGAGGTATATGGGTTCTTGTGAAGCTTCGCGGTGAGCTAGAAGAGAAACGAAAAAGCATAGTGAAAAAATCATATTGTGAGGCACTCACCGGCGGTGCTTTGATTTTGACATGAATGCCCAAGTAATTTCCAACCTAATCCAGTGGGTAGAGTAGGTATTATTGCATGGCTTTAGTGAGATCAGATTTTTACTGTGGAATTTACAGTGAATTGACTGTTTTTTTCTTTAATTTATTAATATTAATTTTTTTATTTAATTATTAAACTTTTATGATATAAATTCTAGATTTAATAGGTTAATTTAGCAGTTATAAAAGTTTGTCAACTTGCTAAAATAGATGGGTCAGGTTTTTAATTTTTTTTTGGTATGATTGACTTAATTAAATTTAGATAAAACAAGAGAAACTTATTATATTTTTTTTATTTTTTTTCAAAATAGTATTATTATATTTTTTTAATTTATTCAAAATAATATTTTTTCAAAAAACTTTTACTTTAATCCACACCCACACACCACACCTAGTGCATTCATTTTGACATGAATGCCCAAATATTTTTCCTACCTAATTGAATGGGTACAGTAGGTGTAATTGTATGGCTTTATAGTTATGAAAGTTAGCTAATAGTTAGCGTGAGTCAATCTCTTGACCTGAAGTTTCAATCGGGTTGGTTTTCTTTTTTTGTAAAATTGCTCTTGTAAGTGATCTAATTGAATTTATATAATCATAACATGAGTAGCCTGATTAAAATTTAAGTGAGACTCGGTTAATTTTTTTATTTTTTTTAAAAATATTATTTTATTTTTTTTAAAAATAATTCAAAATAATGATATTTTGATAAAAAAATAATTGATATTTAACTAGAGACCCAACCCGGGTTATGAATGAGCCAAGTTTTTTTTAAATGAATTCAACTTTACAACCAAAAAGAACATAAATATATTTAAATTTATAGTTGGAATTTTATTTTATAATATAAAAAATATTAAATTAATATTTTTTATGTTATGAAATACAATTTTCATCGCATAACCAAACCATTAAATATAAAGCAACAATTAAAAAAAGAAAGAAGATAGTTGAAGGCTTATTCACTTAGGATATAGGCAATTATCATACTTGCTCTCTATATTTTTATTAATGAACCCAAATTTTTGTGGCGGTTGGAGCAATAAGATGTTTGAGATATGATCATAGAAGTGTTGAGATTAACCTCCCCTAACTTCACACTTAAGACCAACAATTATTGTGTTACTTTTGCTAAACACGGCTTGTTTTTGTTGTAAAAGCTTTCATCTTCAATCCCTAGATTATTTTTCTTTAGCATAACGAGATTGATTTGAGTTATCATAGACGGGGGATTGTGTGTGCCATGATCATGATGTTCTCTTCCAAGCTCCAACTTCAACAGGCTAACGACGAGCGGCAA
Organism: Populus deltoides; assembly: GCA_015852605.2. Classification (NCBI taxonomy): domain Eukaryota; kingdom Viridiplantae; phylum Streptophyta; class Magnoliopsida; order Malpighiales; family Salicaceae; genus Populus; species Populus deltoides. The sequence goes on from CM027580.2 coordinate 8,531,554, forward strand.
AGGGAACTATAATTGCGTTGAAGCCAAGGATAGTACAAGTCCCTCTCTATATCTTTTTATTTTGTTGAAAAATATTACAAACACTGAAGTGATTATGTGTCTACATCTTTTTTTTTTTTTTAAGATTCGAGAAAACCTATTTTTGGAAAGTGTATTTTGTGAGCCTAAATGAGCGAGTAAAACCCTAATTGTTCCAGTCTCTTACAAGAAGTGCACACCCTGACTCGAACTCGAAACTTGCTGTGCAGATTGATTGTGTGTCTACACACACACACATACATACAAAACTATAGTTTTGAAACCCGGCTCGGCTCGGTGGGTCGACCTGGGGCTGAAACTGGGCCGCGTTGAAGAAAAAATAGAGGAACCTGGTTGACCCGGCAAGACCCGATTAAAAACTCGGTTGCGACCCGTTGACTTTTTTATTTTACTAAAACGACGTCGTTTTGATTTGAATAAAAGAATTGACCTGAGCGACCCGGTCAAAACTCAGGATCCGGACCTTAAACCGGGTCGGCCACCAGGCTGGGTATGAAAACTATGGACTAAACTACTGCTCCACATCTACATGAAAAAACCTCTAAACTTTTAGACGAAACCTCAAATGTAATTTCATAAGTATATTTTCTCAAACAAAAGCGTTTTATTCTTAAAATTCATATAAGTTACCACTAATTTGTTCTGAAATTTATAGTTTAATTAGAAAGAACGGGGATAGTAAGTTTAAAAAAATAGTTTATATAATAATATTTAACTAGTTTCTATGAACAATATGATAAAAAAAATTATACATTTAGAGAAAAAATCATTTAAAGAAAAGGTTAGATTTTTTTTTATTAAATACAAATCATTTTTCATTGATTAAGAAGGATCAAACTTTTTCAAATACTCTAGATGTGTATCATTTGCTTGTTAAAATACAAAAGGAAATCGATGTTTTACTATAGATGCCGATACATGACACTATAGATTAAAAAAGTATAATTATTAATTTAATATTCCAACAAAATTAATAAATTGACTATTAGAGGTAATACAGTCTTTTTACAAGATCCATTAATAATTACCATATTGCTCAAGGACCAACTCGATCTTTTTCAATTTTCAAAGTACAGTGAAATGACTAAATTACTCTTAAAAGAAAATTTTCTATAACTTACATCCAAAGACTTATCTACTTTTAAACCTAATTTTTTAGTTATAAACAAGTTGGATGGGGGAAATTTGGCATTTTAATAAATATAAAATATAATTTAAAAACAAAAATTGACTGACACTTGCATTACATGAGAAAGCCACTCCACCACATTCAGGCACCGTGTATAACGGATTTTGATGGCCAAATACGATCTTCTTTGATGTGGTAGAAATCATCTCGACAACCCCTCCCTCAACAGGCACCGCGTGTAGCTTGCTGAGCTCCAGTTTGGAATTGACAATATTTTCTTATTCTTTCCCCATTCTTTTCTCTCTTATCCTTTGTGTCATGTTTGACCCTCTAATTTTCATGATTTTGCTTTATTTATTTTTTATTTTTTTAAACTTATATTTTTTTCAGTTTTATTTTTTAACATTTATTTAATTGGATATTAACCTCTGTTATTTTTTTTATTTGCTTTTTTATAGATTTTTTTCACTAATTTTGAAAATGACTTAGGTTATCTCATGTCTTTTTATTTATTATTGTTAGTTAATTTTTTTAAAAGAAATTTTATTTTTGAATTAAATTGAATTAATTGATTAAATATAAGCATGAGATGCATTTCATGATTTTTATTAGGTTTGCTTTCAGGTTATTGCTCTAATGGCACATGCAGTCTCTTTCGATGTTATCGTGCAGTCTTTTACAATGATATTAAAACTAGCTTAATGAGCTCTTTTTGGTAATAGGGTGTCTATGATGAAGCAACGATGAGTTTTCAACTAATGTTTTTTTTTTATTTTTTTCTAAGTATAATATTGACAGATTATTTTTTGTAGTTAATTATTTTTATTTTTTGCTTTATTTATTATTAATGTTTTTTAAATTATATTATTAAATTAATCAAATTCTTTTTATTACCCTGGTTGGTGGCGCGGAGCAGGCTACTGTCTAGTGATCTCTGTATCTTGAACCATCTCTGAGGAGGAAAGACTTTTGTATGCCATAATATGCTCTATCCTATTATATGCTGTTTAACTTTTAAATATTTTACAAAAGGAGAAGTGGTGGCTCAGCCGTGGAAAGAGCTGCTTCTTTCTTGCTTGATAGGGGGCCTTCCATACACTAGAGCAAGGCATAACTAGAAGAATTGTGTAAAAGAAGTTAATATTTGGTAGGGGGGGGGGGGGGGGCGTTGGGGGAACCTCCCTTCCTGAAACTCCTTCCTACAGGAGTATTGAAGAACTATGCACCGATTGAAACGAGAATATCAACGATCGCCTCAAAACTAGAATGGTGGAAATATATAAGAGGAAAAGAGAAAATTATATAAAAGGAAATATGTTTTTAATGGTGCCTAATTATAAAAAAAGGAAATAAAACTACAAATAATTAATGAACTTGCAGAAAAGAAAAACAAATCAATACAACTACTAATAATAATGAGAATTCATAAAGAAGGTAAAAATAAATTTAATGGAGGCTAATTATAGAAAAGTAAAAGTAATTAAAAAAAACCAGTACTCAAATTATTATGAAAAGAAATTAAAATCTATTTGGGAGTCTGGTTGTGGTTGCTTTTTAAAGTGTTTTTCGTGCCGAAATGTATTAAAATGATGTTTTTTTTTATTTTTTTAAATTATTTTTAAGATCAGCGCATTAAAACGATTCAAAATATAAAAAAAATTAATTTTTAGTAAAAAAATTAATTTTTTTAAAATATGGGTATAACTGTGTTTCCAAAATATCACTTGAAATTGTCAAGGGAAGTAATAAGAAGTGTACTAAAATTCTTATTTTTAGACATTAAGTTAATAAAAATTCAAAAGTATTTTAGAGTTCGTATTTTTATGAATATGGATATATCAAATTTCAAAACATGCAGAATGAAATTTAATTGTATTAAAATAAACAATTAAGGACATAAAATTAATATTTTTTTAATATTTAGCAATTAATAATTAGAAGATAAAAGCTGGTGTATTTATCCATCACAGGAACTCCTAGAGTACTCACCAAAGAGAGTGTCATATTTTTTAATTGCTATACACTCGGATAATTGTTTTTTTAAGTATTATTTTCTTTTATTTATTTATTTTAAACTTCAAGTTGGTTTGTTTATACGATGAAAAAGAATATAATTACACAATAAACTAAAACATGTAAGTTTTTATTGTTCATATACTGTAGACTCTCATATTTCTTTATTCACGTCATTGTTCACAATTAAAATTTTCTTTCTCGATACTTGTAATTTTTTTATACAATTTTTTTTTATTCCTTCCTCACAAATTGTGTTAACATGGTTTTTTGTATTTGTTTGATGTGCATTTGTTTGTTGTTTATGCTCTCATGTATGCGAAGTTAGAAAATCTTTTGATGTTAAATTAAATATTGATATTATTGTTGTTATTTATTTTTTGTCCTAAAAAAATTAAGAAAAAAATTAGAAAAAAAAATTTAAAAATACAAGAGGATACACATGAAGAAAGCCTCGAAGATTGCTCAAGTTAGTGGAGAAGGATTAAAATGACAAGTGGAAAAGCTGGAGGACTATAATGTACAAAATTGGTAACCCAATTCTGATTGACTAAAGACCCATTATGTGAAAATATTTTTATTTGAGGTAAAGAAATACAAATTTGGATAAGGAAAGACTCATTGAGGATTTTTAAAGGCTTAATTAATTTTATTGAGGACTTAATTGCAAGGAAAATCAATTTTTTAGAGTCAATTTGGGTGTTAATTGAAAGAAATTAAAGTTTGGAGACTGAAATTGGACTTTAAAAAGTTTAATTGGTCAAATTAGTGGCTTAATTGTGAAAAATTAAAATTTGATAGCCAATTAGAGATTTGATTTAAGAAATTCAAAACTAAAGACCAAAACGTTAAAGACGTGAAACTTCAGGGTCTGAAATTGACAAATCAGGGACTGAATTGAAAAAAATTAAAATTTTGATGGTCAATTAAGGGTCCAAGTGCATAAATCAAAAATCAAGAACCAAGATGAAAATGAAACTAAACTTTAGGGCTGATGATTGAGTTTGGTAGAGGTAAAATTGCATTAAATTAAGAGTTTGGGAGGCTATTACGGGTGCAATTAAAAGCAATAGGAAGAATAGAAACTAAAATAATATCTATCATATCCCAAATTAAAAACCTTAATTTCTAGGGGTTTAACCTAGACAATGCATTGTTCACCCACTATTCATCTCTTTTCTTGGCAGTTTTGGATGATCGAGTAAACATTTTTTAAGAGCTCGTTGTGGAGTTCTAGATTTCCAAATGATACAAGGTTTTTTGCAAATAGAAAAATAACATCCCCTCTATAACTTCATTTCCATGAAATTGAACTTTTACATCTCAATTTTTCTATAGAAATCTCTGACATTTTGTCCCTAATCAACCATCACTGTATTTTTAGATTCTAGGCTGATTAAGTTGACACCTTCAAACAAATGAATGTGGAGCTACAAACTTTCAAATTGAGTAAGGATGGATCCAAACAAAATATGTACATCTTCTCAACTAAGTTCAGGTGGTCTCTAATGCATATAATAAAAAAAATCATGCTTTCATTCAAACAATAAAAAGATGCATTAATAAGAAATTAGATTTCAAATTGTAGAAATATTTTTCTCCTTAATAATTTTATTCATTATCTTTTTTTTTTGTAAATGTTTATTTTTATAATAATTTAATTAAATAAAAAATAAATTAAAATAACAAGGTTATTAAACCTGATTAGAGTCATGAATTAGGTCATAAAATGAGCGGGTTAACATGGTTTGACATGGATCAACTCAAAACATAGTTGTTCCAATATTTTGTGATTAAAAAAATATTAAATTGATGGCTTTTTATTTTTTAAAAAATAGTTAACTCGAGTTTTGATTAAGTTAACTAGATCATACTAAGTCAACTTCATAGATTAAATCAATGAGTTATTGTGTTGACTTGTAAACTTAATTAAATTTAAAAATATTGTTAAAAAAGTTTTCCAGACGTACACAAAGATAATTAACTAGTCATATATAATTTCTCTAGGCTATATGCACATATAGTGGTTGAACTTAAGATATAAGAGAAATTGAATTCAAGTGTTAAATTATAAAATTAAAAGAGTTAAGTATCAAAGTGTTAAATTATAAAATTAAAAGAGTTAAGTATCAAAGTGAAGAATTTAAAAGTTTAAGAATCAAAATATAAAAAATAAACATTTAAAATTATATATCTTTGAGTTTCAAATATCATATTAAAGTGTATACTAAAAAAATAATTACCAATGAATTTCAAGTTAAATCTCGAGTCATACATTTGGAATAAACAATAAAACCCCAACCATAAATTCATATTTTTTAATAAAAAAATAATGTTAGTATATTAGTTAATTATCATTCAACACTATAAATACAAGTCATTTGGTTGTTTTAAAATAAATTTATTTTTATTTTCTTCTGTATACACAAAACTAAAAAAGAAAATCATAGTGTTCTTAGAAAATTTTATTTTATTGCTTATGACTCTTAATAATTTTGTACTAGTTTTGAAAGCGTGTGTGTTTTAAATTCAATAACAACTATTTTTATTTTGTAATAAAAAATAATATATTTATATTACAAAGCAGCGTAGTCTGTAATTTTCCCACCCATTTTTAATTTGATATTTTCTATTAGTTTCCCTTGGTGTAGTACAACCGATCAAAGTGATGGTTCCCCCTCACGTTGACAATGACAGTTAGGATCATGCCAGGCCATGTCCATGTGTACGGCAGAGTTCAGTAAAAGACAAACCTATCTAGCTTGCAGATCTCCTTGGATTCTCGGAGCAAATTTAATGCATCTATGTAGTATTCGGATGCATCGCCGAAGTCTTTATTTCCTGTGTTCTGCCTCCGAGAAGATTGTTCCGAATGGAGGAGTGTTAACTTTCGACTTCTCGTGTTCTTCCTTTTCTTTCTTGATATTTTCTTAACTTAATTTTTTACTCTATTTTTTTTATAATTTTTCAAAAAAAAAAAACTCATGATGATAACTGATATTTAAAAGTAAAAAAAACTCACGAATTTTCAAAAGTAAAAATATTTAAACAAAACAATAAACTAAACTAAAATATTGGGAAGCATGATGATAACTGAGGAAGGAAAAGGGGATTAAATATCTACATTTATATGATTGTGTATTAATTATTTCTATTGTTTGCAAATTAACTGAGGATAATAAATTATGATATCAAGCACTGTCCTTTGAATGTTATCTAGCAGACAGGAACATATTTTATTTATGTGCAATTTTATTATTGTTTGTTGCTTTATGTGTTGGTTATTTCTATTACCCGCAAATAAACGCATGACGGTAAGGCTTGATATCGGACCCTATTATTTGGAGGTTGTTTAATAGATGATAAAACAGGTTGATACATGACTATTTTTGTTATGTGTGATTTTGAACATGTTTTTTTTATGTTTAGTTGTTTATATCATCCACAAATCAATCCAAAATGATAAGGTTTGATATGAGGCCTTGTACTTTAAATGTTATATAGTGTGTAAATATGATTGATTAATACATGGCTAAAGTTTTTATCTTTAAGTCATTGTATTCATATAATAAGATTTATTTCTTCAATGTTATACATTGATTGTTCATTTTTATCTAAGAATTAACCCAAGAATCATATGATCTTTAAGTGGGTCTTGTCCATGGAAGTTGAAAGAAAAATAGAAAGTGTTAATACATGATATTATTTTTAAAAATATATCATTTTTCTTTGTAAAATGTTAGAATCTAAACATATCAGTTTTAGGATACACCTAATAATACATTTTCATTCTACTTCTTCGTCTATCTAGTTAACCACCATTCTATTAGTGGGGTCACTCTTAAAGTGAAAAAATATATATGTATTTATTTAAAATTATTATATATAATAAACTTTTTCATAAATATTATATTAAAACTTGGTTTGTAAATATAACTTTGATGCTTACATTTATTGTTTATAAAATTTGAATCTTGAACATGTGTGGACATTTGTTTAGTTATTTTTAGACCATATTATGCTATTTTTCTACAATGAATGAATTTAGGTTGGATCAATATGATTACTCATAGATTCATTGAACATAAATGATGACCTTTAGGTCAATTTCAATCAATATAATCTTGAAGAAGCTTTGTGCCTATCATTTGTTCATCCTCCTCTAGGATCGAACACCCGCATTTTAAAAATGAGGATTGAGTCTGGTTTCGCGTTCATATCTCAAATCACTATTGTCGGTCATGAGTAGTTTTTAACTTTAAATAACTATCACACATATAATAGTTTAGATAAATATTAATATACAAATATAATATATACTTTTAGAAAAACACAAAACAATTTATCTTAGTATATATGATATGATTGTTTTCTTTTCTATTATATTACCGATCCTTTACTTAGAACAACTGATGAACAGTTAGAATTTTTTTTGGGTAGTTATCATAAATCTAAGTTACAATGCCTTCTAATTAACAAACATACATCAAACTAAATGCCTGTAGCCGTATGGATGAGCTGTCGTGATGTTTGATAACGGAGTCACAGGGCACAGAGTTACTGCTATCTAAAAGTTAGATCCAAAAGGAGCTGATTCCTAAGCTCATCCTTTAAAAAAAATAATAATATTAAAAAATCCACCGCTTGACCACGTTAACAGCCTTAAAATCGTGAGGGAAGTTAACGAGGTATATGGGTTCTTGTGAAGCTTCGCGGTGAGCTAGAAGAGAAACGAAAAGGCATAGTGAAAAAATCATATTGTGAGGCACTCACCGGCGGTGCTTTGATTTTGACATGAATGCCCAAATAATTTCCAACCTAATCCAGTGGGTAGAGGAGGTATTATGGCATGGCTTCAGTGAGATCAGATTTTTACTATGGAATTCACAGTGAAATTACTGTTTTTTTAATTAATTTTTTTTGTTTAAATTAATTTATTAATATTAATTTTTTTATTTAGTTATCAAATTTTTATAACATGAATTCTAGATTTAACAAGTTAACTTAGCAATTATAAAAGTTTGTCGACTTGCTAAACTAGATGGCTCAGGTTTTTTAAATTTTTTTTCATATAATTAACTTAATTAAATTTAGATAAAACAAGTGAAACCTATTAAATTTTTTTATTTTTTTTTCAAAATAGTATTATTATAGTTTTTTTTTAATTTATTCAAAATGATACTTTTTCAAAAAACTTTTACTTTAACCCACACCCACACACCACACCTGGTGAATGCCCAAATATTTTTCTTACCTAATTGAATGGGTACAGTAGGTGTAATTGTATGGATTTATAGTTATGAAAGTTAGCTAATAGTTAGCGTGAGTCAATCTCTTGACCTGAAGTTTCAATCGGGTTGGTTTTTTTTTTTTTGTAAAATTGCTCTTGTAAGTGATCTAATTGAATTTATATAATCATAACATGAGTAGCCTGATTAAAATTTAAGTGAGACTCGGTTAATTTTTTTATTTTTTTTAAAAATATTATTTTATTTTTTTTAAAAATAATTCAAAATAATGATATTTTGATAAAAAAATAATTGATATTTAACTAGAGACCCAACCCGGGTCATGAATGAGCCAAGTTTTTTTAGATGAATTCAACTTTACAAACATAAATATATTTAAATTTATAGTTGGAATTTTATTTTATAATATAAAAAACATTAAATTAATATTTTTTATGTTATGAAATATAATTTTCATCAGATAACCAAAACATTAAATGTAAAGCAAAAATTAAAAAAAGAAAGAACATAGTTGCAGGATCTATCTATTTTTATTAATGAACCCAAATTAAAAAAAAAATGAACCCAAATTTTTGTGGCGGTTGGAGCAATAAGATGTTAGAGATATGATCATAGAAGTGTTGAGATTAACCTCCCCTAACTTCACACTTAAGACCAACAATTATTGTATTACTTTTGCTAAACACGGCTTGTTTTTGTTGTAAGAGCTTTCATTTTCAATCCCTAGATTATTTTTCTTTAGCATAACGAGATTGATTTGAGTTATCATAGACGGGGGATCGTGTAAAGCTGTGCCATGATCAAGATGTTATCTTCCAAGCTCCAACTTCAACAGGCTAATGACGAGCGGCAAAGGGAACTATAATTGCGTTGAAGCCAAGGATAGTCCAAGTCCCTCTCTATATCTTCTTATTTTGTTGAAAAATATTACAAACTCTGAAGTGATTATGTGTCTACACTTTTTTATTTTTTTTTGGATTAGAGTCAACCCAACCTCGAAAAGTACACTTTGTGGGCCCAGATGAGCGAGTAAAACCCCGGTTGTCCTAGGCTCTTACAAGAGATGCACACCCTAACTCGAACTCGAGATCTTCTGTGCAGATTGATTGTGTGTCTACGCACAAACACACACACACACATACAAAATCATAGTTTTAAAACCCGGCTCGGCCCGGCGGGTCGACCTGGGGCTGAAACCGTGCCGCATTGAAGAAACAATAGGGGAACCTGGTTGACCCGGCAAGACTCGATCAAAAACTCGGTTGCGATCCGTTAACTTTTTTTTTTACTAAAACAACGTCGTTTTGATTAAAAAAAGAATTGACCTGAGTGACCTGGTGACCCGGTCAAAACCTGATAACTCGGTCAAAACCCGAGACCCGGGTCTTAAACCGGGTCGGCCACCAGACCGGGTATGAAAACTATGCACAAAACTACTGCTCCACGTCTACAAGAAAAAACCTCTATGCTTTTAGACGAAACCTCAAATGTAATTTCATAAGTATATTTTCTCAAACAAAAGCGTTTTATTCTTAAAATTCATATAAGTTCACCACTAATTTGTTCTGAAATTTATAGTTTAATTAGAAAGAACGGGGATAGTAAGTTTAAAAAAATAGTTTATATAATAATAATATTTAACTAGTTTCTATGAACAATATGATAAAAAAAAATTATACATTTAGAGAAAAAATCATTTAAAGAAAAGGTTAGATTTTTTTTATTAAATACAAATCATTTTTCATTGATTAAGAAGGATCATACTTTTTCAAATAATCTAGAATTGTATCATTTACTTGTTAAAATACAAAAAGAAATCGATGTTATACTATAGATGCCGATACATGACACTATATATTAAAAAGATATAATTATTAATTTAATATTCTGATAAAATTAATAAACTGATTATTAGAGGTAAAACAGTCTTTTCACAAGATCCATTAATAATTACCATATTGCTCAAGGACCAACTCGATCCTTTCCAATTTTTAAAGTAAAGTGAAATGACTAAATTACTATTAAAAGAAAATTTTCTATAACTAACATCCAAAGACTTATCTACTTTTAAACCTAATTTTTTAGTTATAAACAAATTGAATGGGGAAAATTTGACATTTTAATAAATATAAAATATGATTTAAAAAAAAAAATTGGCTGACACTTGCATTACACGAGAAAGCCACTCCACCACATTCAGGCACTGTGTATAACATATTTTGATGGCCAAATATAGTCTTCTTTGATGTGGTAGAAATCGTCTCGACAACCCCTCCCTCAACAGGCATTGCGTGTAGCTTGCTGAGCTCTAGTTTGGAACTGACAATATTTTCTTATTCTTTCCCCCCTTCTTTTTTCTCTCATTCTTTGTTGTCATGTTCGACCCTCTAATTTTCATGATTTTGCTTTATTTTTTTATTTTTTTAAACTCGTATTTTTTTCAGTTTTATTTTTTAACATTCATTTAATTGGATATTAACCTCTATTATTTTTTATATTTGTTTTCTATAGATTTTTTTCACTAATTTTGAAAATGAACTAGGTTATCTTAGGTCTTTTTATTTATTATTGTTAGTTAATTTTTTTAAAAGAAATTTTATTTTTGAATTAATTGATTAAATATAAGCATGAGATGCATTTCATGATTTTTATTAGGTTTGCTTTCCAGGTTATTGCTCTAATAGCACATGCAGTCTCTTTCGATGTTATCGTGCAGTCTTTTACAATGATATTAGAACTGGCTTAATAAGCTTTTTTTGGTAATAGGGTATTTATGATGAAGCGACGATGAGTTTTCAACTAATGTTTTTTATTATTTTTTTCTAAGTATAATATTGACAGATTATATTTTGTACTTAATTATTTTTATTTTTTGCTTTATTTATTATTAATGTTTTTTAAATTATATGATTAAATTAATCAAATTCTTTTTATTACCCTGGTTGGTGGCGCGGAGCAGGCTACTGTCTAGTGATCTCTGTATCTTGAACCATCTCCGAGGAGGAAAGACTTGTATGCCATAATATGCTCTATCCTATTATATGCTGTTTAACTTTTAAATATTTTACAAAAGGAGAAGTGGTGGCTCAGCCGTGGAAAGAGCTGCTTCTTTCTTGCTTGATAGGGGGCCTTCCATACACTAGAGCAAGGCATAACTAGAAGAATTGTGTAAAAGAAGTTAATATTTGGGAGGGGGGTTGGGGGAACCTCCCTTCCTGAAACTCCTTCCTACAGGAGTATTGAAGAACTATGCACCGATTGAAACGAGAATATCAAAGATCGCCTCAAAACTAGAATGGTGGAAATATATAAGAGGAAAAGAGCAAATTATATAAAAGGAAATATGTTTTTAATGGTGCCTAATTATAAAAAAAGGAAATAAAACTACAAATAATTAATGAACTTGCAGAAAAGAAAAACAAATCAATACAACTACTAATAATAATGAGAATTCATAAAGACGGTAAAAATAAATTTAATGCAGGCTAATTATAGAAAAGTAAAAGTAATTAAAAAAAACCAGTACTCAAATTATTATGAAAAGAAATTAAAACCTGTTTGGGAGTGTGGTTGTGGTTGCTTTTTAAAGTGTTTTTCGTGCCGAAATGTATTAAAATGATGTTTTTTTTTTTTTTTAAATTATTTTTAAGATCAGCGCATTAAAACGATTCAAAATATAAAAAAAAATTAATTTTTAGTAAAAAAATTAATTTTTTTAAAATACGGGTATAACTGTGTTTCCAAAATATCACTTGAAATTGTGAAGGGAAGTAATAAGAAGTGTACTAAAATTCTTATTTTTAGACATTAAGTTAATAAAAATTCAAAAGTATTTTAGAGTTCGTATTTTTATGAATATGGATATATCAAATTTCAAAACATGCAGAATGAAATTTAATTGTATTAAAATAAACAATTAAGGACATAAAATTAATATTTTTTTAATATTTAGCAATTAATAATTAGAAGATAAAAGCTGGTGTATTTATCCATCACAGGAACTCCTAGAGTACTCACCAAAGAGAGTGTCATATTTTTTAATTGCTATACACTCGGATAATTGTTTTTTTAAGTATTATTTTCTTTTATTTATTTATTTTAAACTTCAAGTTGGTTTGTTTATACGATGAAAAAGAATATAATTACACAATAAACTAAAACATGTAAGTTTTTATTGTTCATATACTGTACACTCTCATATTTCTTTATTCACGTCATTGTTCACAATTAAATTTTTCTTTCTCGATACTTGTAATTTTTTTATACAATTTTTTTTTATTCCTTCCTCACAAATTGTGTTAACATGGTTTTTAGTATTTGTTTGATGTGCATTTGTTTGTTGTGTATGCTCTCATGTATGCGAAGTTAGAAAATCTTTTGATGTTAAATTAAATATCGATATTATTGTTGTTATTTATTTTTTGTCCTAAAAAAATTAAGAAAAAAAATAGAAAAAAAATTTAAAAATACAAGAGGATACACATGAAGAAAGCCTCGAAGATTGCTCAAGTTAGTGGAGAAGGACTAAAATGACAAGTGGAAAAGTTGGAGGACTATAATGTACAAAATTGATAACCCAATCCTGATTGACTAAAGACCCATTATGTGAAAATATTTTTATTTGAGGTAAAGAAATACAAATTTGGATAAGTAAGGACTCAATGAAGATTTTTGAAGGCTTAATTAATTTTATTGAGGACTTAATTGCATGGAAAATCAATTTTTTAGAGTCAATTTGGGTGTTAATTGAAAGAAATTAAAGTTTGAGGACTGAAATTGGACTTTGAAAAGTTTAATTGGTCAAATCAGGGGCTTAATTGTAAAAAAATTAAAGTTTGATAGCCAATTAGAGGTTTGATTTAAGAAATTCAAAACTAAAGACCAAAATATTAAAGACGTGAAACTTCAAGGTTTGAAATTGACAAATCAGGGACTGAATTGAAAAAAATTAATAGTTTGATGGTCAATTAAGGATCCAAGTGCATAAATCAAAAATTAAGAACCAAGATGAAAATGAAACTAAACTTTAGGGCTGATGATTGAGTTTAGTAGGGGTAAAATTGCATTAAATTAAGAGTTTGGGATGCTATTATGGGTGCAATTAAAAGCAATAGGAAGAATAGAAACTAAAATAATATCTATTATATCCCAAATTAAAAACCTTAATTTCTAGGGGTTTAACCTAGACGATGCGTTGTTCACCCACTATTCATCTATTTTCTTGGCAGTTTTGGATGATCGAGTATACACCTTTTAAGAGCTCGTTGTGGAGTTCTAGACTTCCAAATGGCACAAGGTTTTTTGCAAATAGAAAAAGAACATCCCCTCTATAACTTCATTTCCATGAAATTGGACGTTTACATCTCAATTTTTCTATAAAAATCTCCGACATTTTGTCCCTAATCAGCCATCACTGCATTTTTAGATTCTGGGCTGATCGAGTTGACACCTTCAAGCAAATAAATGTGGAGCTACAGACTTTTAAATTGAGTAAGGATGGATCTAAACAAAATGTGTGCATCTTCTCAACCAAGTTCAGGTGGTCTCTAATGACGTTTACATCAGAGTTTCTCCAGCGAAGTTTAAAAAATAATCAACTCAGTCAACCTTGATTGAGATATCTATTTTGTACAAAACCACCTAATCTTTTTGTGTGTTCACACTTAAACTCCTAGAAGAATTTTATCAAGGGTCATAAATCTTTCATCCAAGATTATAAAATAAGAAATACATGCCTTCGTCTCCAAGAAAGAAAAAACCACCTAGACAAAACCATCAGCCCCAAGAAACCATTGAAGGACAAAAGTTCCAGCTATTAACATTTATCTAGAGCTCTCTCATTTTGATCAAAGGACTGAGCTTGGATCCCTATATATTGGAATCTATCAAAAACCCTAGAAAAAACCCCATAAATACCCCTTGAAAAATTTGAAAGGGGGAAAAAGAGAAGAGGGAAATAGTTTGTTAATAGACTATATTGTGAAGGTTCAAATGCCTAATATAAAAGGTCTAACAAGTTTTGAAAAGAGTAGAAAGTGAAACGGAAAGAAGAAAAGAAAAGAGAAGGGAGGTAATAGCCTATAATTAACGAGATTAGAGAATGTATAACCATATAAAAACTCAAGGGTGTAGTTCATGTGGCTTGTCCATTCATGCATTTTTTATATTTAATGATGTTTTTGAATTCTTTTATTATTATTTTGTGTTTTAGCATTTATATGGATTAATGAATGAAAATGTTATCTTGATTGCTTAATCCTATTTTAAAGTAGTTGTTAATATTGCTATGATATTTAAAAGGTATTTGTGTGTTTGATTTTGATGAAATATAATAGTTTTGGAAATGTAATCATTTGTATAATGTCTTTATGAACAATAAATGTTTGTTCTATTTTAGATTACTAATAGTAATTATAGATATTCCTAAAGTACAATTATAGATGAAACTATAATAGCTAAAACATTTACTATGTCCCAACTTATGTAGCTATTGACTTTGTGGTACAATGGATGACACTATATAATAATAATGCATTATTTCATCTTCATTATTGAATTTTATTTCTTTATAATTTTATTATTTAAAGTTATATTAGTATGATTTTATTTGTTAGAGAATTTTTTATTTATCCATGCTCTTATATATTTGAAACGTCATATTTAGATATTAAATTAAAATTGAATGTTACAAAATAGAAATTTTAGGTTATAGTAAAAAAAGCAATTAATAGGTTTCAGGTTTGACAGAGTAACCAAAGTTGATATGAGTTTTTTTTTTGTCCTTTTAAATTTATTTTTTTTAATCTTGTTCTTAAACATTGAGTTGACTGAGAATTAAGCTCCATAATTTGTTTTTGATTTGTTTTTTATAGAGATACTCAATTCTTATTACCCGGTTCGCTTATTTGGAAGGTTAACCTGATTTGAACCGTATTGTGTTTTTGGTTTTTTTCTTAAAATGAATATTTATTTTTTATTTTTGTCCTTCAATAATTTATTGATTGATATATTTTTTGTTATATTCTTAAATTAGTTAAAAATATATTTTAAATATAATTTTATTAGATTTTATTTAATTTTTACTTTATTATTAGGTAATATTATAAAATCTTTTTAAAATATTGGTAAGCCTTTTTAAAATATTGGTAAGTGTTCTTTTTATACAGCCGATCATGATTATTATTTTTGATTTAGTTAATTTACTACAATTGCCGGTTTTTATTACCATATATATTTTTTCTTTTAAAAAATACACTAACAATGTTTAAACATTTTTTTATGTTATTTTTTTGTTTCGACTTCGGGCATAATGCGGGCCACAATTTATCCATCTAAATGCCATTACCATCCTTTAAGCATATCTCGTGACAATTTATCGGTTGAGACCGCTTTACTTAGAGGTTATTTGGAACGGATTCTATATTATAATTGAATTCAATTATAGTGTTTAATTTGAATTTAATTTATAAATATGTAGAGTTTTGATTTAATTTATTTCTCTGTTTTGTTTTTCTCACCATTTAAGAATTGATTTGTGCACAACTTGGATGAAAGAGTGATGTAAAAACTATTATATTTTAGGGTGTGTTTAGAAATATAGTAGTGATTGCGGTTTAAAGTGTTTTTTTCTCAGAAATGTATTAAAATTTTTTTTTGTTAAAATTATTTTTGATATCAGCACATTAAAACGATATGAAAACATAAAAAAATAATTTTAAATAAAAACAAAAAAAATTTATAATTTTTAAAAAATGTCCAAACACACCTTTAATTATAGATATTCACCGTTAGTTACTTCTGTACACTTGTTTTTTGTACTGTAAATTAAAAAAAATGGACAAAACTATGTTAAAAAATGCACGAAACTATAGCATATTAGTGAAGTATTTGCAAACACAGTTTTTGAATTATTTCCAATATTTATCATAATTTGTTTTGATTATTGTAAAAAATATTTATTCGAGTCAGATGTTAATTCAGTACTTGAGGTGAGGTGGAGACTTTATTTCAAATATTTTTTTTATTTTAAAATATATTAAAATAATATTTTTTTATTTTAAAATTAATTTTTAATATTAACCCATCAAATATAAATTGATATAAAAATTTCAATAAAATCCGTAATTCCCAATTCCGAGCAGACAAATTTGCCTTATAATAATAAAAATATACAATTTATTTATTTAATTTTAAAAAGTAAAGCTCGCATTATCTTAAGCTGTTGCATCGGTGTCAAAAAAACCTGGAGTCCACGCATTAATAAAAAAAAAAAAGAAGAAAAACCCACGTCAAGAAAATCTCCCAAAGCGTGGAGGCAAACCCCGTCCCTAAGTTCCGCGTCCTCACAACTCCTCCATCTTCTCCGTCTCCCGCACAATCCACAGAGCCATAACACAGAAAATCCTTGAAACTGATTAAACTTCTCTCTAAAAATAAAATAAAATTAGTATTGATTTTGGTGATTGAGGATGAATATCTTCAGATTCCTGGGTGACATGACGCACTTGATTAGCATTCTAATTCTCCTCCTCAAAATCTACGCTACCAAATCTTGCTCTGGTTACCCACCCACCTACCTACCTATATTCAACGCTTACCTCATTTCATTTCACGCTACTGATTTTTGTTTTCCTCCCTAGGGATTTCGCTTAAGACGCAGGAGCTGTACGCGCTGGTGTTTTTGACGCGCTATCTGGATCTCTTCACCGACTTCATTTCAGTCTACAATACTGTTATGAAACTGGTGTTTATTGCCAGCTCCCTCTCTATCGTCTGGTGCATGAGGAACCACCCTCTTGTCAGGCGTTCTTACGATAAACAACTTGATACCTTTCGCCATTATTTCCTCCTCCTTGCAAGCTTTCTTTTGGCTCTTCTCCTCCACGAGAAGTTCGCATTCCAAGAGGTTAAGTATTCTTAATAAAACTTGATTCGGAGTTGTTGTATGGAGGAATAATTAGGAGAATAGTTACATGCCTTGTTTTGCCAATGCATTTGCTTCTGTTGATTTCGGGTAGTGGTAAAACACTTGATGACCTTGGATCCCTTTGCATTTTAGCTGCAACTGAGAATCTCACATATTGTATGATACTAGTCTTGTAGGGATAGATTCTTAACTTAATTAGTGGATGTGTGCTGTGCTCATTATTATTGCTATTGTAAAGGAGTGCCTGAAAACTAACCTACCCGTAGTACGCTTTGCCTTGCGATCTCCTTTCTGTATTACTCTACTTTAAGTCTATACTGAGGAGTTTGCATTTCTCTGGGAGTTGGTTGGAACAGTTGACACTTATGTCATTTGATTTGGTTCTACCACTTTTATCGGTGGAGTCTTATCGAGCCAGAGGGTATTCTAGAGGATGGAAAAGTTTAGCGCCTTTCCAAGTCTTAATAAGCTCAGTTTATTAATCGGCATTTGTTTTTCTATGGAGGGTTTTAATAGATAATATCAGGGAGCGCTGGTGCAGGATAGAGGTTCAGTAATCATCAGTAAAGGTTGGAAAAAGTTTTGTTTGCCTTTACCTCTTGAACGCAAGCTGAACATAATTCATGTTAGCTTCAGTTTAAGTGAGGTTAACGTCGGTGGTTTTGGAAGGACTTGGTTGCTTATGGTGAAACATCCTTAAATATCCTGGAGAGATTAGGCAGTTCAAAGTAACGAGGCTTATTCTATGAACCCATTATGGTCACTACCTGTTTCTGTTCTGGTGAATGCTAACCTTTTAACAATAATTCCTTGGTAATTGGTAATGTCTTTTTTATGTTAGTGAGGACAGTGTCTCTCTTTTTCTGCTGATCTTTTTATGTTTCAGCTCTATCTATTAGAAACAATAATTTTTTTTTTCTCTTGATATTTTCATCTTATCTCGTTCCTCTAGATGTATATCGAAACTGTTTCTAATGCAGGAATCAAGTGCATCAGTCCAGCGATTCTGTTTCTAAGGCTTGAATTTGATTAGTATAAAATTCTGCCTGAAGTTTCATGTGATGTTTGCTCTTCTTATAGAAGTACTGTATACATTATGTGTAAGTCAGGGTTGAATGTGTATGCTCAGTCTTAACCAATAAGTTTTGGCTCTCTGAGAAGAGAGAAAAAAATTTCTTCTTGTCCAATTTTTCAGAATGTTCCATGTTGCATATACCTGTGAATCCTCAAACCACAAGTACCATCTGCTTTTCTTTTTATTAACTTGTTGCAGTCTTGCAGGTCTTGTGGGCGTTTTCAATGTACTTGGAGGCAGTAGCAATTCTTCCCCAGTTAGTATTGCTTCAAAGAAGTGGGAATGTAGATAACTTGACAGGGCAATATGTTTTCTTTCTTGGGTAAGTCATTTATGATTTTCAGTAAACCATCAGGGCCCTCAACCAGTAGTTTTTGCAAGATATTAAATATTAATTTTGTGTCCATTATATGTCGAACAGAATTCTGTTCTCTTAAGAGCTTGATGTCACTGTTATGTTTCGAAAGACTTTCCTATTGTTTGGCACCTGAAATCCATGGAATACAAAATATTAGTACTTTGAGTGATAATCTTGTCTTGTATTTTCAGACTTTTATAGTACTAATCTTGTTGCTTATTATGGAAAAGAGTATTTTGAAGGTTAAGATTTGCTTACTTATTTTTTTGGACATACTGATGTCTTTTGTTGTTAATGGTTTAATAGTAACATGTTCTGGCTATTCAGGTTTGGCATTTTCAAGAATACTCACACATGCACATGTTAATACCCTTACCACTTAAACGACACACTTTTTTGTCCTTATTTATTACTGGTTAGAGTATTTTTTTTTTCTATCCCTGGGGTTTGATTATATTTTGGAAAATGAGATGCATGTTTGAAGTCCTTGCATATTTCTTCCTCCAGTTTATTTTGCAAGGAAATTTTTACCGAAAGCGCACTTCTACAGAACTTTTGCATGCGGAGGAATTCTCCAAGCATTTTGAATAGTCAAGTGCTGATTGAATCTGCCTATTCATTCGCATATTTTTCTTTTAGAAACAGTTATCTTCCCCTTAATTGTCTAGATGCTGTCACAGCCCTACTCTGTGGATGATCATTTAGTTAAGCTGTCTTTCATATATCAGAGAACATAATCGTTGTTAATCACCCCTCCTGAAATCAGGAATAGAATGTGGTTAAAAAACTTAATCCCCTTAAAATAATGTCTTGTTATCTTCTTTTCTCATTTTCTTGATCTTTTAATGGAATTTGCTATGTTTAGATGTCTTGGCTGCTTTCTGGTTCAGAGAAGAGAGGGAAGGTTGTGGTAGGTTGATAGCTGTGTAAAGCTATGAAGCCCACATTTTGTTAACATGAATTCTGAGTGAGAGGAAATGTCATCATATGCCACAGAAGTTGGGAGAGGAATCATGTAGGCTCCTGGTTTAGAATCAAGGCATGTCTGAGTTGAAGTAAAGCCTAGTTGAAAATGAATCATCACCTGGGGAACTGAACTTGGCCTTTTCCACTGAGTAGTCTTACCTGATTGCTGCAGACACTGAAATCTGAGCAGGGAAGGAAGAAAGGGAATGCACTAATGAAGACATTGTCACCAATGGAATTGAACTTCTAACACTCATGTTTCTTTCCGAATATACCTGGGCCATGATTTTTTTAACTTGTGTGTGCATATTCATGTCTTTGTAATTTGGGTCAACGTTGCAATGTGCTCACCTAAATATCTTCAACCTGCAGGGCTTATCGTGCTTTCTACATCTTCAACTGGATTTACCGCTATTTCACAGACCCACATTTTACTCGATGGATTGGTAAGTTTCTATGAGAAATCATTAGAATATGTGAGTTAACTTTGTTGTTGATGATTGTGGATGTATTCTGCCATCCATATCCTTTTGTCTATTTTGCAGCTTTGCGTTTCTGGTCTTGTCCAGACTGCCCTCTATGCAGATTTCTTCTACTACTACTTCATCAGGTTTGAAGCTATTCCTGCTAAGAATGATTCTTCTCCAAATTCTCTCTGTCCCCCGGAGTACATGAATAATTATTCTCCTTTCTTCTCTTCTTCCAGCTGGAAAAACAATGCAAAGCTTCAGCTGCCAGCTTGACAACCAACGGAGTTGAACTAGCGGCAGTTACTGTTAAAAGGTTTTATGATGGTGGTTGGTATCCCACTTGCCGGTTGACGTTACATAGGACCAAGAGGGTGTATGTGTTTTATAATTTTGTGTTGGGATGGATCCTTGTTTGTATCAAATGGTGATTAGTGATAAGGTCAGTGGGTAGGGTGGTGGTCATCTCAGGTATGCTCCTTTTTGATTTAGATGAAACACCAATGATGTTGTGAGGTCCTATTTTTGAAGTGCCGGCAGCCGTCCCCTCACTTTTAATTTGTAAAGATGTTACTGGGAGGGAAAGATGCAGATTTGGCTAACATTGTAGCTGGACAATAGTCAAGAGTTAACCAAGTGATGACTTGCGGAGCAGTGAGTGGTGATGTTCCATTTTTTGCTTTCTTATGCCTCTTAACGAAGAAACCGTTAATGTTTTCAGTTCAGGACGACAGAAAGGTTTGTGATGTTGTTGTAAGAAGCATATAGCAGGCGGCACGCATGGGAACACTTTCCGCCAATATATGCCAAATGGTCTCAAATCTCTGAAATAAATCACTATCATGGTAAATGTTGCCAACCTTCGAACATTTATGGGCGGGGCATTGTATTTTCCTCAAAAAATGAACGGCAGAACAAATTTATTAATCTGGGTATAGAGTCAGAAGGTTTGATTACGCTGCAACTTCTAGATTGGCATGATCCAGCCCAAAGTATATGCAAGCAATGTGAAAGAACAAGGCAAATCAATAGATGCACTGATGACATTTGCAAACAACCCTAATTAGTGATGGAATAAGAAGGTACCTTGGCACTGTGAACAACACAACAAATTCATGAATAAACCTTGGAGCAAAAATCAATGGGTGTAGGCCACCATGGAAGCAGAAGCCGCCTGACACGACACGACACTCTAGTCGACGAGATAAATGTGATCTGCAAATTGATATCCAACTACCTACGGATCTTCTTTCTGGATGCAGCACGATGTCAGAAATTTATATCTTGCTAGTTGGGTAGTTTGGCATGGCGGCGGCTTGCCAATTCATCACCCATAGAATTCTTCGAGACCATCGTATCAAGACAAACTATCCACACTCCACGTCCCTGTGTCATAGCCCTTCAATTCCCAAATTCCCAGTGTCCTCGATAACTGTACCATGCGCAAAAAACCTCCACAGACTCCAATAAGATAATCAAAATATCTCTAATTTTCAAATCCAAATTATTAAAAGTACCGATAAATTAATGTCCAATGGCAGAATGTACCGTGCAATCCATGTTCAAGTCTGTGAGCAACGTATATCAATCAGGAACTCATAAATTCGAGCATCAATGGACAACACTCTGTACAATGTATATCAATCAGGAACTCATAAATTCGAGCATCAATGGACAACACTCTGTACCGATATTCAACATTAGAAGTACGTTGTCCTATGTTTTTGCAAAATAATAACTTTTCATTTAGGATAGTTTCCAACAAAATAATCCAAAAAAGTTGCAAAATATGAATAACTATTCTTTCCTCGTTAGTTCAATTTCGATCTTATAACTTTGTTTTTCTATCCACAATTTTACATAAGAAAGGATCATCTCATGATTTTCCCAACACAGTGGTCATTCTACAACGCCTACGATCATTTTATTACACTTGGAGCCTGGAAACCGGTGAATTGGATCCAACACAATCGAATTAGTATAATTACAATTACAAAACCACGCCTCGGAAACGCTTTCGCTCTATTTGTTCAAGCGGCTTGGATTAAAAAATCCAACTCAAATAATTTCCTTTTGTTTTTCCAAATTTTGAATTCAATCAAACTTAATAAAAAAACTAATTTCATCAATTTGATTTTATATTTATTAAAATTGAACAAGTCCAATTTGAATTAATGTGTTTTTAGATGGATTATTTTTAATAGTTTTTAATTTAACCAGCTTTTAGTTAGTCATCACGCTATAAAAACCTCTAAATTAGACCTAAAAGGTGTTCTTTAGGTTAATTTTATTATTATTTTTTTTGTTTTGGAATTTCTAGTTTGTTTAAGTTAGTTTTAAGGTTAATTTAAAGAGTTGTAAATCTCTTAGAGAGACATACTATTTAAAAAAGAACATTCAAGAATGAAATTTCAAATTAGATTTTTTGTATGGTGACTCTATGCGTAGAATTGCATGTGTTTGTTGTTTTTGTTGTGTTATTTTTATCTATATCACCTTCTTTATAATTGTCCTTAAACAAAACCACTCCACTGAATTGTTATAAATAATAAAATTCAAAGTCAATTCAGATTTATTGTTTGTTTAGTTTAACTATAAGATACAGATACATAAATACCATAAACATAATGTCAAGGCACAATTTTAAAACACAACAAACATGCTTGAATGAAATTGCATAAATAAAATCTAAAGTAGATTTTTAAGGAAACTTGTTGAAGTACTTAAATTTGATATACATCGACTCGTAGTCTCAAGCATGATTTTTTTTTCTCTTTTCTTTCTTCACATTGCTTGTTGTTCTTGTTCAAACCGGTGTCTCAGCCTCTCTCTTGCCGATCAAGTGCATTGTCGAAAACAGATCTAGTCATCCCTTTCATCTTAGGCTTTCTCCCCATTTATTTCCTTTACAAAATCAATAAAATCTATTGAGGTGACGATAATTTTCTTTCCAAGTTTGTTTATTTTATTAGTTGTTAAAGGCTAGATCTATCTTTGACTTATATATTGAAAAGAAAAATAGTATTATTGTTATTGATAATACAAAATCAATACAAAATAGCTTGTGACATTCCAAGATTATTAGTGACGAAAGTAGAAAAGAGATTCAACATTACCGGTGATTAGAGAGATTAGTAGGCATACATTTCTACCAAAGAAAAAGGGATGTTATTAATAGAACCTTGGTACATGTGAACCTAGCTTGGTCCCTATTATTTAAGGAAAGATAACTTTTGTTATTTGATCTAATGTATGGAACAATAATTTTTTTTATATATTGTCTTCTGTTAGGTATGTTTATGGTTATATGTTTGATATGATATTGGAACAAGAATACAATATCAAGACTGGGCTATTAATTTGGATGCATATATTGATGGTGTGCTTGTATTGATTTTTGCAAAAGAGTAGGAGAGAAACACAATCAACTATTTTTGTTAGCTTAAAAAAGTTATACATTTTTGTTCTATTTTGAGGGTTTCTTTTGCTAATCTTTCTCTTAATTTTCACTTATTTATTTGTAATAGAATGATGAATTTGATTACGTTGTAAGGTCCATAAAATCTTGATGAAGAAGAAACTTACATTCCTGCTTGGATTTGTTTGTTGTTGACATACTAGATATTTTTATTCTTGACTTGTTGGTTTCCTTGCTGAATTAAAGTTACTTCTGCTAGATTATTTTTTGCTTGGGGTTGAATCTTTCCACTAGTTTGTAACTTATAGTGGACAATTGCTTATTTTTTTCTTAGGTTTGAATCAATTGATTGAATTTTCTTGTGTTTGAGCACTTGTGATGGTTGATTTTGTTCATTAGTTTATAACTTGCTTGGGTTTTTGTTTTTGGCTTGGGTTTAAATGAGTAGATTTGGTGGATTCTCATGCCAAAGTTCTGTTAAAAAATTAAGTTGCAAGTCTTTTAAAAAATCTTCATTTAAAGTTATTGGGTTACAGCCTTGCAAGTAGTGTTAGTTGATTCAATTATAGATTTTTTACATGTCTTGTTTATAAATTAAAAATTTGATATTGAAAAATTCTCATGCATGAATATTGCAGTGTGAAAATTTAAAGGTATTGCAGTTGCATGGAGTTGAGCTCGTTTAGCTTAATAAGCGTAATAAAAAAAATCCTAAAAAAACTAAACCAATAAGAAATTGTTAAAGCTCAATTTAAAATAGGCCCATTAAAAACCCAAAAAACAAGCCTATTTAAGGCATTGGGTTTCTTGATTTTCAAAGGAAAAAAAACTCGAACTAACCTGAACTAGTTTAGTTTGAACTGGTTTCTAGTTTGGTCCGGGTCAAAATTTCTAGAAATTAGAAAATCTGGTTCGGTTAGATTTTTTGATCCATATCAAACTAAACCAAACTGTGAACATCCCTAAGTACTACTATTTCTACAAGATACCCCGACATTGTGAGATATGTATAGGAATGTCTATTACTTTTCCATAATTCATATGTTTTCTTCTCTATTTTTTTATGAAGTACTTTATTAACTAAATAATTGACAGTCAGAATTGACTCCCTCATAAATTTTAAGATGCTCATGAACTTATCAATATGACATTCATAATTTCATTTTCTATTATCCACTTCTATCACTTTTTATTATTTTTATTTTCTTATAAGTTTATTTTGAACTTTATTATTCTAATGTTTAAACATTTTAATAGCATCATATTTGCTTATAAAAAGACAAGTATAATAACACCTAGTGCAATTATATATAAAAATAATCTAATGTTTTTTTTCTTCTATCTTTAGTGTATATAAATTTTAAATTACTAATATCCAAGTGAATTAATCTAAAGTTTCACTCACCACTTATTTCAATTATTTGGAAAGAATCTTTTGTGAATTTTGATTTTTGCAAACCTCTCATTTATGATTTTTTTCTTTCTAAAACATGATACTTGGTAATAATTCAAGATTAATTAACCCTTGTATATAATTATAATTTACATGCCCTAACTTTCCATGCCATAAATCATAAGACTTAAAGCAAATAAGAAGAATATTTTTTATTTTTTATTAATCTCATTCTTGGTTACAATGATCAATACATTTATTTTAAAGATGCAATAACAAAGATACCCTTTAATGAGTACAAATCTGTTACTTCCAAATACCATTTTTTAAAACCATTTTTGCTTAAAATCGAGCCAGATACTAAGTTCTTTATAATGTTAACAACTTGAAGCATATTATTAATGGTGTGAAACTTTCTGGAAGTCTTTTCAGTATATGACCTTCCCAACATACTTTAAAGGTTGCTGAATTATCCATGTACAAGTATTCACCATCCATTTCTTTTTAAATGGAAAACATCTTTTTCTCGGTGCATACATGTCTTGTTGTACTAGTATCAACTCACCATTTCTAAAGACAGTTGATTAGGTTAACTTTGAAAACAACAATAAATAAATTCATTTTTGAAACTTTTTTTATGAGGTAATCAACCTTGGTGACATTGGTTTTAGCAATACTTTTTTTTTCCTAGGATTTCTCCTAATTAAGCTCTCGTTTTGCAATCCTTGGCCTGATGTCCAATCTTGTTGTAAATGAAGCACTTGCCATTGAATTCTTGAAAATTCCCTTCCCTTTCATAACAAGATTTTTCTTTTGATTTTTATTGTAGGACTTTGCTACTTGCTCCATAATGTTTGCTTTAATTAGAGGCCATAATATAAGAGTTGACTCTTCTTTCAAACAACTTATTATATTTTTCTATACTCAACCTCAAAATAAGTCTTTCAACTCTTATTTTCTTGTGCTTAAGCTTAATGTACTTTTTTGAAGTTTTTTCACGATGTTGGCAATTTTTGAATAATGGTAGTGACTTGGAAAGATTCACTAATAACCATTTCTTCAAATTTAATATCATGCAACATGAGCCAAAACTCTTAAACTTGACTTATCACGATCCTTGAATCAACAATTTTGAAGTCTAGAAATTTAACGACTATGAATTTTTTCATATTAGCATCTTCAACCTCATACTTTTAGTCTAAAGATTCCTATAATACCTTTCAACTCTTGATTGAACCATACACATCATATAATATAATGTGTTGTCTAATCCATTCAAGATATAGTTCTTGTACATAAAATCACTATGATTCCATGTTTTCCACGATTGCTATAATAACGAGATCTGATTCATTATTGGATAACTTTGGCACTTCTTTATATAAGAACTTTACCAAGTTTAAGAAAATTACATAGAATATTATCTTTTCATGCCATCTATTTTTATATTTTCACCATCCACCATAGAAGGTGATGATGACGTTCTCTCTATTGAAATAATACTTGTTGAAATAATATTGGTTAGAGCATTCAAATCTTGAGAACAAGACATATTGACATCTCTAAAAAATAATAGCAAAAAATAAAAATTGATTATTTACCGTGATAACTTAGCACCAAATTAAATAATGAAACAAATAAAAGTTTTACAACTACCTTGATATCTTAACTACAATTTAATTGTTTGTTCCAGTATTAACAATTAAGATTAGAGTTGTTACAACCTCAAAAAAAAAAAAAAAAACTAAACTAGTTTGCAAAGATTTATATGTATAAATTTATATAGAATTTAATATCAATTTAGATTAGTTATTTGTTTAGTTTAACTATAAAATATAAGCATGTAAATACCATAAACATAAGATCAAACTACAATCTTAAAAAACTATAAGCTTGCTTGAATAAAATCGAATAAAGAGGATTTAAAGTAGTATTTTAAGGCGTGGAGCCTCGCATTGAGCCCATGCTCTCATGGTTTAAATTCAAAATTCATTTCACCTAGAACCTCATCTTTCTAAAAGCTTTGGTGCCATGCAGGTCTATTTCTAATTCTTCAACTTTCATTATATAAACTATAAGAAAATCTTGTATTTTTCTGATATGGGATGGAGAGTTTTGAGTTTCACAAAAAAAAAAAAAACCAATCATACATTCTTTGAAATTAATTTCTTATTTACCCACAATTTATTTTAATCATATTGATGTTTCATGCTAAAGAAATTTTATCAACTATTGGGTGTATTCAACCTATCTAACACTCATTTACCATTAAAAAAAATGAAAAATTAACTATTTATCTTCTGTGAAAGACATGAAAAATATAAACTTTTTACAAAAATATATATATATATATATATATATATATATATATATATATATATATATATATATATATATATATATATATATAACCTGGTATAGTAACTTCTATATTTAAAATTGTTTTTTTTTATATAAAATTTGTCAAAGTATTATTGAGATTATCAATAATCATTTTGCAAATATTATAATACATTGATGCATATTGTAATTTCTCAATCTCAATCTCATATTCGCATATTTAATTTTTTTTACATGGCACAAGTTGAACACATTTCGATTCAATTATATATGTCTTAATATAAACTAATGAATTTCTTTTTAATTGAGGTTTGAAGTCATAGTTGCTGGCATCGATCTTATGCACTTCGATTTTGTGGCCTACTATATATGATAACACTGTCCTCCCCAGCACTACTCGGGAAGAAGCTGAATATAGGTAGATTACTGCTGCGCAAAATGGAGTCCTGACTGATCCTGATGGTCCTTGTTTATGTTGGAGAAATACATGCATCTTTATATATTGCTCTTCCACAAGCTCTCCTGATGATGAGGGTAAATCTAATTTAAATGACTGAATTTATACTTTGTCATTTGTGCGTTAGTGCGCAGTCAAAAAGATTGAGAGAGAACGTAGGGAAGAAATAATTATCTACATTTTACAAAGGAATTGAAGGTGCTGGCATGCATCCTTCTGGGTTCAATAAAAAATGAAATGTTGGGCTCAATAAATGAATTCAAAACGAGAGAAAAAAGATTCTTCCCAGTACAAAGAAAAGGGAACGCGAATGCAATCATTCTCTTTGCAAAATCAAGCCTCTGTTTGGAACATCAAAAGCACTTTGTCATGGCAAAGCATGCATGCTTGAAACAAGAGCACCACGAGTTTAGATTTTAATATATCGCAATGATCTAGATTCCCACAGGCCACCTCGGAACAAAAAATAGCTTTAGGTTTGATTCCAGTTGATAAAGGACAAAAAAAAGAAAAAAGAAAAAGGAGGAAAGCAAAAGAAATCCCTGATCAAGATCGTTAGGTTGATAATCCTTTTCCTTTCTTTTGTTCTTAATCACTCTTCTCAAGATATCATACTGTACTGATATGGTCCTTTAAAGCTTCATTCAACTTGTTTATTTGCTTAGCAATGATGGTGTGCCTGGAGGAGCCGCTGGGTGGTGATTTTTAATTTTGATGGTGGGTAGTGATTGTTTTTTAAAGTGTTTTTTTGTTTGAAAATATATTAAAATAATATTTTTTATTTTTTTTAAAAATAATTTAAAGTAAATTTTATTTTAAAAACGACCTGTCACTCGTGTAATTCCATTAGTGATTCAGTCCTTGTCTTTTTCAATTACATTAGTTGATAAGACAGACTGTGTCACAGGGTTAAAATCCGTCAAGGCATAGGTCGACTAAAAGCATCATTGGACGTAAGGCTCACGGGGTGGCGGCCGCGTGGACGAAGATTTAAAAATCGGCAGAGTGTGCGCGGGCAAAGACACAACGCTAGCGAGGCAAGATGTCGACGAGTTGGGGCTTGGGCGAGGATTGCCCAAGGCTTGACTAAGATCAAAGCGGGATGACACAATGGGACAGCTGGGGAATTCGGCAAAGACCGGTGAGATCGGCAGCGTCGAGGAATTCTGGCAAATCGATAAAATCGGCAGGGTCGACGATAAGTCCGGACAGATGGCGCCCCTAGACTTGGCGTAAACACCACCGGCGGAATGGCGCGATGCATCGGCATGGCATCGTGCATGGGCGTTGGCGGATTCGGCATCGGTGTGTCAACGATTCGGCAGCGTCGACAAAATCGGCAGCGGTGGGTCGACGATAACTTGGACAATGGACGGTCCAAGGCACGCGAGGCGATTCTGGCAAGCATGTGTGCTCGGCAATGGGCGGTTGGCTTGTGAGAACATGCCAATGCAGTTGTGGCGCTTGGGAGCGATTATCGGCGGTTCCGCGTTTCTTATATGGGGAAGAAGTTGGCGTAACATGGGATAATGGGTGCTCCGGGTATGCGAGAAGTTAGAGGCGATTTATACTTGTAACTTCCATTATCTTGTAAATAGATAGGCTGTAAAATGTGTAGCATGCAGAGAACGGATTGGGCATAGCACACAAGACGGACTTTGTGTATTCCTTTAATTGAGTTAATGAAAAGGTTGGGACTTGTTCCTGTAATCTGCTGTGTTGTGTATTCTGTTCATATTCATTGAGTGTTATTCCGCTTGCTTACGTTGAAAGAGTGTGGGGATCTCTTGGGTTTGTGGGACAAACTAGTCGTAGGCAAAACACGAGTGAATAGGCGAGGGAAAGGCTGAGTCTAGCGGGGCTAGACTGCCGCGCGAGGTCTGTTTTCGAGAGCGAAAAATTGACCCCGTGACAAGTGGTATCAGAGCCAGGTCTGGTTTGCTTTCTCGGCAGGACGACCTTTAGACCGTGCGTGGCTAAATCGCGCGCATGATTTGGGAGGGGCTACCGTTTCGCCAATGGATAAGGCGGACTTGCAGCAATGATCAGCTACGAGAATGCTGATGCTTCTCTGGACGAATCGAAGGACTGATTTGGGGAGAACCATCGCTGCTGCCGATGGACTGGCAGACTTTACAGCAGAGCGCGGTTCGCGTTCGCAACGAAACGACGGGCAGTTTCGAAAGAACGCATGACGATGGATCGCTCGTGGGGCAGATTGAAGGACTAATCTGTTCGGAGCCATTTGGGGAAAGCTTGCTAGCGTTTTTGGACAGTATGGGGTGTTCGAAGGCTGCGAGTTTGGTGGCTTAACTACTCTAAAGGGCGACGCAAAGTAATGATGAAAGAATCAGATCGAAAGATGGGTGCTGATTCAGCCATCGAAACTGTCGATGGAAGGGCAGAGAAGGGAGCAGATGCCAGCGTTGGGATGTTGGTGACTTGTCCATGTCTTGTGCAGAAGAAGGGACGAGAAAGAAGAATCTTGGTGGAGTTGAATCCAAGTATGTCACGACGGCGAAGGATGGTCAGACAAGAAGGCAGAATGTGAGGGATTCAAGGCTAAGTTCGGATTGCTACTCTTGCGATGGAAATTACTTTGAGGGATCGTTGCCGAAAGAGGGGAAATCTTGACACTGTTAATGTGGAAGATGGTGTTGGGGAAATCAGCATGCGTAGACTTCATGCGTGTGCACAACAACTAAGTCGGGTTCTTGGTTGTGTAGCCAGACGAATCGAGGAAGATGTTGCTTGGCTAGACTGCCTAGTATAAGGCAGAATTGGTGTCTTCTCGGAAACCTTGACGAGGGACAAGGCAGGGGAAAAGAAGACGTAATGGTGGCTGAGATGGAATTCGGTTACGTTGGGACCAGCATGGAGGAGGTAGGCAAGGGTCGGGCTGAGTCCGCTGTGTGCGGGGTAGATTGGGGGGTGTTTTGTGCACTCGCCAGTGGGCGATGGAGGTGATGGAAGCAAAGACAAGATATCTTGTGGATGTCTTGGCTGGTGGACAAGCTAGGAGACAAGATGGTTTGGGAGTCCTGGATGTCTTGACGAGGGGTCGATCAAAGATGACGATTCGGCGACCGATACAGATGAGTTCGGTTGAGGAGCCGTAATCGCCGACGAGGATGGTTTGGTACACCGCTTTGGTGGGGAGGTAGTAGGAGCATTTCTGTGCATCTTGACGATGGACCGAATCGGGGTGACGAAAAAAGCATTGCTTGGCCGTTGTTGGAAAATACTGTTTCGATTTTCGGTGGACCTAAACATGTGAGGGTAAAACAAGATGGTAATCTTTAGCGCCAACAAAATTTTGTGGGGTTGATGAAGTGTCTTGGGTATGACAAGAGCCTATGGAAAGCAGGTCGACGGGTTTTGATCTTTGGGTGCTACGAGTTGTATGCTTGAGAAGTTCGATTGGGGACTTGATCGAAAGAACTTCGACGCAAAACTTTGTTGATCATCGAAGGTGTTGTCTCATTGGATTCTTGCAGGTTTTTGCATACTTGAATGGTTGATGGATTGTATGTTCGTATGGGAGTTCATATGGTGCTTCAAAGTGGTTTAGTATGTGGTGTTGATCATGAGGAAAGGAATGGAAGCCTTGGATGCTTGGAGGAAGTGTCTAAACTTCACGAAAACAAGGCTTGCGGTGGACCGAATTAGCATGTGGGATTGCTAACGGATGAGGACAGCTTGTGTGTGACTTGGGGAAGTTGCATACAGTGCACGGAGGAGCATGGCAGAATGTGACATTGGGGTGTTACTGACTTTGTTGGTGTCCGGGACGAGATTGAGGACATTGATCTCGAAAGCTTTGGGTGGAACTCAAAGTATGGTTTAACCTATGGGATACAAACCGAACCGAGAGAAGACTTGATCACGGCTTGGGTTTTGACAGGAGTCGTGAAGAGGATGTTAGCTTGGCATCGCAGAATCGGTGGGACGAAATTCGGATGAAAATATGGACAAGGCCGAGAGGTTGTGTGTGGGCAATCTTGAAGCGTGAACAGTGGTGCGGACTTAGGGCGAGGTGCTTCAGACTTGGTTCGACGAGGACGCCGACTTCTTTTTGGTGGGGAGGTTTGTCCACAGGGGTTAAAATCCGTCAAGGCATAGGCCGATCAAAAAGCATTGACGACAAGAGCTAGGGGTGGCGCCCGCGTGCCGATTTAAAAATCGGCAGAGTGTGTGGCGGCGGCAAAGACACAACAAAGCTAGCGAGGCAAAGATGTCGACGAGTTGGGGCTTGGCGAGGATTGCCCAAGGCTTGACTAAACCAAGCTTGGATGACACAATGGGACGAAGGGGGAATTCGGCAAAGACCGGGTGAGATCGGCAAGCGCCGAGGAATTCGGCGGCGTCGATAAAATCGGCGGCAGGGGTCGACGATAAGTCCGGACAAGAGGGCGGCCCTAGACTTAGCGTAAACACCATCGGCGGGAATGGCGGCATGCATCGACAAGTGGCATCGTGCATGGGCGTTGGCGATTCGGCAAGAAGCGGTGTGTCAACGATTCAGCGGCGTCGACAAAATCGGCAGCAGGGTCGACGATAACTGGACAGCGGACGGTCCAAGGCACGCGAGGCGCGATTACCGGCAGCATGTGTGCCGGGAAGATGGGCGCTTGGTTTGTGAGAACATGCCAATGCAGTTATGGCGTCGGGAGCAAGGCTTCTCCGGCCGGTTCTGCGATTTCTTATATGGGGAAGAAGTTGGCGGAACATGGGATAATGGGTGCTCATTGTACGGCAGGAAGTTAGAGGCAGTTTATACTTGTAACTTCCATTATCTTGTAAATAGATAGGCTGTAAAATGTGTAGCATGCAGAGAACGGATTGGGCATAGCACACAAGATGGACTTTGTGTATTCCTTTAATTGAGTTAATGAAAAGGTTGGGACTTGTTCCTGTAATCTGCTGTGTTTTGTATTCTGTTCATATTCATTGAGTGTTATTCCGCTTGCTTACGTTGAAAGAGTGTGGGGATCTCTTGGGTTTGTGGGACAAACTAGTCGTAGGCAAAACACGAGTGAATAGGCGAGGGAAAGGCTGAGTCTAGCGGGGCTAGACTGCCGCGCGAGGTCTGTTTTCAGTCCTTGTCTTTTTCAATTACATTAGTTGATAAGACAGACTGCTACCATGTATTGACATGCATCGCAATAATAGTATTTACTTTAATATTAAATAAAGATGGAAATGCTAAAGTAGCAAGATAATTTAGAATTTATGTCAAGGTAGATTCAGTCATTTATTTAGCTAACTTTAAATCTTGGCCAACCTTTTGGCCGTATTGCCTTTATTCTTTGTGTTTTTTCAATATTAAATATCAGCACTACATTTGATTATTGCATTTGCGGCCTCCAAAGAGGAAAAGAAGACTCATATAAAAAAATAAAAATAAACAAAATAAAACAAATATATGACTAAATTACCATGCATAATATACAAAGTTATATTCATTGATTTTTCCTAAAATTAACACATAGATTACGAGTTCCTCTTCATTCTAACCCACCCTTACTTCTAATAAATGGATCTTTAGGGATTTTGATCACTAAAAAGTCACAACAACAAACAAGTGGACCATATACTAAAATTATAAATGAGCATCATGGCTTGTGGATCCTCTCGATCTTATAGGCTGCATGATGGATATGGTGTATGGATAATATGATATCAAACACTTAAACATTTAACAGTTTTACTGACGGAATTGTTTCGTCGGTGGAAGACTCACACTCCATCAGTAAAACTTTTACCGACGACGTCCTCGATGGAAGACGCTTCGTCGGCATATAGATCGTCGGTAATTTTGCTTTCTGTTGCTAATTCTGCCGGTAAAAAAAATAAATAAACATCGACGATTGTACAGACAAAAAAAGCGGGCAAAAAAAAAAGTTCACGCTGGAAATATACCGACGGAATAATTCCGTATGTATTTCCAGCGGTAAATCACCAACGAAATTATGTCGTCGGTGATTGTGGCATAAACATTAAATATTTTGCAACTCTATGTGAAATACCGACGGACAAGGACCGTCGGTGTGGATGTCGGTGATAGTGGCGTATGCAGTAAATATTTTTCAACTCTCTGTGAAATATTGACGGCCTACATCCGTCTGAAAATTCATCGGTATTAATTTAAAAATATAGTTTTAAAAAATTATTTAGAATAAATAATATAAAATTATATAGATTAATAGTAAAAAAACCAATTAATCAAATAAAATTGTATTAAACATTAAAAATATAAAATAATATTCATTCAAATATTCATGACAAATTTAATGTGTTTTCAAAAAATAATTAAACTAGAATAATGGTGGAGCTGGAGGAGGAGGAGGAGGTTGGTCGTTCCCAGGACCATACGACCAAAAAAGGGGCGCATATGTATCACCCATATGTGATCTCATGTCCATGATCATTTGGCAGAGTTGTTTATAATTCGCCGATATTGCTCGTATTTTTCGGTGAGATGAGCCGTGTGTTGCTGTAAGGCAACAAACTTTTTAGATTGGATGCTCGATAATGATAGAGAGCTCCCAACGGTTGAGACACTATGGGCTCGTTCTCTACCGTATTGAAGTTAAATTCAAGTTCAATTGTCAAAGTTACTAATAAAGATGTCACAATTCAATCGTATTGTTTTGATGGAACTAACTTCACAAAATGGATAGAGATGTTGGTGTTATTGCTTGCTTCATAAAAAGATTTTCTATGTTCATTATCCAAATTTGCTAGCATTATTTAAAAGAAGATGAATATAATAATATTAAGGTTGGGATTGAATACACTAACTGTTTGGTTTTGTATTAAATTGTGGGTCCAAATAAGAAAAAAAATACTTATGTACTTAGTCTATTTAAAAATATAAATTTATTATATTTTAGAGTAAGACTTATTTGTGAGTGATTTTAAAAAAAGAGTTTTAGGTTACATTGGGATTTTGGGTGAGAATGACACCTTATAATCTTCTATTTTCTCATAGTGATTTTCTCTGATCTTCCGCTCATGGAGTAAGCTTAAGTTGTTGAATGATGTAAATCTCATGTGTGTTTTGTTATTGATTGTGCTTGTTTTTATTGTAAGGATTCTAGTTTTCATATTAAATTTTAATGCCTTGAATAGTTACAATCACGTATAATGGGCTATTTTTTTTTTTACATTATCTTGTCTCTATGTCACTCAACATAAATTTACATAGATCACGATACCAATATTATTTTAAAATTTTCATTCAAATATGCCGAGAGAAATTCCATTTAACAAATGATGAGTGTATCAAATTATAAAAATTTTAGCAAAGTTTTCCTTGCACAGAGCCTTAACTAAAATTTCACCCCGTATATAAAATCTGTAAACACAACCGCAATCCAACCACATTCAACCCTTGTAATCACAATATCCACATCCATGTGGTCTCAAACTCACCACCCATCAATCCCATCAATAATATTTACAGCACAATATACATATATAAATTTATATAATCTTATTTAAGTTTGAAATTGGCATCGTATAACTATCTATATTCTCTTACAATTTAGAAATTATTTTAACTAAATACATACAAGAAACATATGTACAATATCATAATTAAAATTTTACAAAATAACTATCTATAATGAAACTAATAAAACTATAGCTCGACATCAAGATGACAATGGAAAATGAGAAGAACTTGCAAGACATTATATATATATATATATATATATATATATATATATATATATATATATATATTACTTGATCATAACCATAAATTGTTAATGGTAACATAAGATACAATCTTTTGAAAAACATAGGACCTATAGTTCTCAATTATATATTTCCCAGTCCCTTATAGTTCATTATTACTTTTAAACCCCTACCACTTCAACGAGTTTATTGTCATGTATTAATTCTTACCATTAATACATACATCATATCACAACATTTTTCCCACCCAAAGGCATCTTCATTTATAGTTCTTTCCTGATGGCATAAAACCTATAAATGTTTTTGCTCTAAAGGCATATCATTAATAATATCTTGCCCCGTAGACATGTCATGATTACTATCATGCCCCAAATGCATGTCATCAATAATATCATAATATCCTACCTCAAAGGCATGCCATTACTAATTTTCATAATATCCTACCCCAAAGATTTTGTAACCCAACTTTTGTTAAAAAAGAGAAGAATTCAAAGAAATATGCCTTTTCAATGATTTTAGCTATCTTAAAAATCATAAATATACAAAATGAAAAAAATTTAAATAAAATCATACAAAAATAGATGGGGGTTTGAAATTGCATCGATAATTGAGTATCATAGACAAAAAACAAGGTTTGAGAATTTTTGGGTCATAATTGAGGTTTGAATTAATAGGAAATTGAGAAATGGGCATAATTTGACTAAGAGTGAAAGAAATTTAAAGTTCAAGGATGATTTTGAAATAAATAGCCAAGTTAGAAATCAATGAAGGGCTTAATTGAAGAAGAAAATCAAAATTAGGAGTTAGATTGGTCAAAATTGTATAACTTTGAGAACCAAGGATGAATTTACAATAAATAATTAAATTAGAAAGTCTAAATTGATTCAATTAAGGATGCAATTGAAAAAAATGGATTTAGAACAAATTCAGTTAAAACTACAAGAATTTGAGAAAACAAGGACTAAATTGGAAAGATTTGACTTAGGGATTAAATTAAGAGAGAATTCAAGATTTAACCCTAGTTGAGTAGAATTGGAAAGATTAAAAAAACAAGGATTGTAATGAAAAGAAGAAAATATTCAAGGATTAATTGACTATTTCATTTCAATCCCATTTATTTCATTCAAATCAATTTAGCCCAATTTAGTCCAATGATTGTCAGACTAATTCGATCTAGTCCTTAGTTAATTCATGATTCAATTTCCTTAATTTTTCAAAATCCCAATAATTGAATTAATATTGTCTAGTTACAATCCCATCATATAAGTCCAGATTCCAATCTTCTAATTTCAGCACAAGATCCCAGGATTCCTGGCCAAACCTTCAATCAATCCCTTAGATTAAGTCCAGGAATTAATCTCAAATTAGGCATTCTTTTTTTAGCATTGCCAGGAACAGTTCAAAAGATAGACTAACTTTCATTCACAAGGGGAGGAAACATGAAAAGAACAGGGGAAAACAAAGCAAACAAATAACACCATAGCCTCCACTCTTAGATACCATTCATAATCTCAGGTTTGCTGGGCATTTCTAGGCTTTACTCTTTTCTGGGTTGATGTTCTTGCCATGAACTTTGCTTTAGGTCAATGATTTTGGTGTCATTTTGATCAATTGTTGGTTCTTACATGTGTGTGCATGCTTGTTAATATTTAATTTAAGGTTTTTATGGTTTAAAAACATCAATTTAATGAGTTTTTTTTTTTTCGTTTCCTTCGTTTATTTTTTGAATAAAATCAAATATTTGTTGCTTTTGTTTGATTATCGTGATGATCCAGTCCCAAAATCTTGCTTGAATGTTGATTTCATAAATGTTATGCCTTCAATTGGATGTAATTTGCTCAATTTTCAAAATCATGTTTCTAGGTTTTGTCTTTGCCAGTTCTTCGTTAGATTCAAGCAAAAAATCTTATTTGATCTTTTAATTTTTGTTTATGTTACTGGACTTTGTTTGTGGGTTTGGGCTTTTGGGTCAGGAAGCTTAGTCCATGTGGCTGAGTTGAGTTCATTTTTGTTAAGGTAGCATTTGACAAACTTAAAATTCTCAAAGTAAAAAAGTCATACATACCTCAAATAATTTCTAAAAGTTTTGAAAAACTCTAAGGACCATTTTAAATTTATTTATGGGTCCCTCACAGGTTGTAAACTTACACTATATGGCACTGACCCGATATTAAATATACCTATTTTTTCTTCAAATTTTCAGAAAAAAATAAAAATAAAAGAAAAAAAATTCCTTATTTGAAAAAAAATACAAAAATAAATTTTATACTTATGCATATGGCAAAATTATAAATTTGCCTTTTCATATCTTATAAAATAATAAAATTTGCATTCTTATCATACTTTGAAAATAGAAAACTAATCAATTAATGGGTTTGAGAACAAGTTTGTGTTTATCCATTAAGATTTTGCCAAAATCTCAAAAACACAATAAAAATAATTTTTTTTAATTAATATTTAGGGTATGAATTTTACAATGTAATGCATATTCTCGGTATTAAACTAAATGAATTAACAAGAATACACCTTTATTTTTTTGGGCTTTAGAATAATTAGATTTTAGATTAATAAGATAAAGACCTCCTTACTAAGAAAGACTTGTCTTAAACTTTAGACAGACCAATGAATAGACACATGACTAAGATAAATAAATAATGCAACTTATCTTAGGTAAGG
Organism: Populus deltoides; assembly: GCA_015852605.2. Taxonomy (NCBI): domain Eukaryota; kingdom Viridiplantae; phylum Streptophyta; class Magnoliopsida; order Malpighiales; family Salicaceae; genus Populus; species Populus deltoides. The sequence goes on from CM027580.2 coordinate 8,569,764, forward strand.
TGTACTAGGGGTGATATGTTCTCCATATACACAATCAGTCCTTTTATCAAGACTCTAAGACTAGTTAGGATTCATAGTGATCAAAATACTAGGTGACGACTCCATCCTAATTTTTTTATTACTAAGAAACAAGAATTCTTTATCCTTTCCATCCATCACGAAAAAAATCTTGATCCAGGAGGATGATTGTCGTGACGCTGCACAGTGCGACATTTAGACTCACCAATCCTATATAACCAATTTAATTTAAGCATATCTTTCCCTATTCCTCACTTCCACATAATAAATCACATTAAAATAGTAAAATCAAAATTTCAACTTTCCATCACTCACACACCCATATTTTTTCACCATAAGTACAATTTTAATGAATCATATTAAAACACTCCAAAACCTTTTTTAAACAATCTTAACATTAATATCACATAATTTTTGTCAAATTTCCAAACACCCCAAAATCTATCTATGGCCAACCACTATAGGAATAAAATTCCCTAAAATTGATTTCAATTTTCCCTAATTATTTTCCATCACAATATTCCGTATTCCAAACAACCTAAAAAATTGATCAATGCCCATTTCTTTACCAATTTACACAAACCCTAGAAATTTAGAATTTGGAGATTTTCTTCTCCTTCCTTAAAAACAAGAAATAAATGAAATTAATTGAAGGTAAATAATCCCTTACCTTTTCCATTTTAACTCAATTTAATGAGTTCTTGTAAAGATATCCAAGAATCTTCTCCTCCTCTTCCAAATTTAAAGCTTTCTCTCTCGATTTCTCAACTCCCAAACCTCTCTATTCCTTTATAGTTTCCTAATTAGGTTGGTGTTTTTTAGTACAATTCACTTGCAATCACTCCCCAAATCTATAATTTCAAGCAAAACTTGTATAAAATTAAGAAATGAGAGAAAATTTTGAGCACCCTTTCCTTCTCATGGCTGTTGGATGCCTTAAAAAAGAGAGGGGTTTTGTTTTAATTATAAAAATACCATTCCTAGTTATATATTTAATTTCGGGGATGAAATTTTCCTTTTAGGAGGAAGAAATGTAACTCCCGAGTAAATTCCTGTATTTTGACTTACAAAAAAAAGAGAGGGAATATATATATATATATATATATATATATAAGTTAATGGAGTGGAAATTATTATCTAATAATGTGATGTGGGACAAGGATTAAATTGAATAAGTCAAACTTTTGGGCTAAATGGTTTTAAAACAAAACAAGGAAGGACTTAAATGAAAATGGGGGGAAAACTTGTAAATATATAAACAAGTGGGGAGTGGAATTTAAAGAGGGTGTGGCCGGCTATGTTAGGGCTTGAGAGGGAGAAGAATTGAGTGAAATTTATCAAAGTTCATCCAAAATAAATTCACAAAAATAAAAAAGAAAGGAGATATAACTAGTGATTAAAGTTTATTAGGAAGTATTTGAACAAGAAACTCTCAAAAGGGGAACAAAAGATTTCTCTTTATTAAATAGGGGAGGCATTGAGAGAAAATGAATGAAAATGTTGAATCAATAATTAATTGTTGAGTTATGTGATAATATTGATGATGAATGAGTTATATTATAAGTGATGAGTTAATATTGTTGAGTGATAATTAAATGAGTTATGTGGTAATATTGATGAAGAAGGAGTTATATTAGTGATGAGTTAATATTGAGTGATAATTAAATGAGTTATGTGTTAATATTGATGATGAAGAAATTATATTAGTGATGAATTAATATTGTTGTTTGATAGTTAAATGAGTTATGTGATAATATTGGTTATGAAGAAATTATATTAGTGATGAGTTAATATTGTTAAGTGATAGTTAAATGAGTCATGTGGTAATATTGATGATGAAGAAATTATGTTAGTGAGGAGTTGATATTGTTGTTGAAATTTAAATGAGTTATGTGGTGATGTGTTGATGAAGTAATTAAATTAACAATGAGTTGTTTTGCTGGTTTGATAAATAAAGAGGTTTTGTGGTGATGTTGTTGATGAAATAATTAAATTGATGACAAGTTGATTTTGTTGAAATAAAATTTAATTGGTAATGAAATAAACTCCAGAGGAGTGAAGCAGTGGAACCACTTCGTGAGACGAGTTCGGTAGTAGGACGCAAACACCAAGTAGGTGTTTAATACCTTGAATATTTTTTTTTCTCTTTCTCTGAACTTTAGATATTTAAATTTTTCCTCGATCAATGAAATGTTATGTGGAATGCTGGTAGATTTTCCCATGATAATTTATTTTGAAAATGGAAGACTTGTGAGCCAATTATCCTGGAATGGAACTAACTGGTGCCCTGTGAATGAGCAACTAGTGGACCAGTTATCCTGGTATAGAACTAGTGCTGGTATGGAACTAGTGCCGGTAGTCCAGCTGTGCTGGTATGGAACTAGTGCTGGTAGTCTTGCTGTACTGGTTTGGAACTGAAGTTCTATGATGTGGACATGTTTGAATTTTGGATTATTGATTTGTGAATAATACTTGGAAGATTATAGTAAATGTGGAAATTTTGTGAGTAACTAATATATATATTTATATGTTAATGCAAATGTAAATGCTCTAATTGACCATGATTATCTTTTAAATCATTATGCAGGTTCATCTCAAAACCGTGCCTCTTAGTAGTTTTAGAGTTTACTTCTATTACCAGTAAATCTTTTGGATATGTAAATTGTTGATAATAACATTACTATCTGTATATTTTGAAGATTATAATGTTGTGTATGTATGAATTTAAATGGACTAGCTTATTTAACTTGTATTCTGTTGTGTAATATTTTCTAATTATGATGGTAATATATATATATATATATATAAGCATGTAGTTAATATCATTTGTAATAAACAGTGCTTAAAAGATTAAATATGATTGAAGGAAGTACATTAAGTCTATAATATATGGTTTTTGTATCATGGTTAAGATAACTCTTTCTTCATTTTAACAAAATAATTATTTGTTGAGTTGATATGTTAGAGAAAATAAAATATTATTGATTAAGATATGTTGGAATATAATAAGAACATTGAATTGTGGAAATGGTTGATTAGGGACTAATGTTGATTTTGTCGATAACTTGGGATAGGCTAAATTAGAAGAAACCCTGCCGAAATTTTTTGAAAAAAATATATATATCATGAATTTTTAAAATACATTGCTGGAAAATTTTGGGATTGTTACAGAAAATGTTATTGACACCAAACTAGATAACCTTTCACCACACGTGCTGCCTTATCATAGAGGGGATGTCAAGATGTTTCTAACATTGCCATAAAAAAACAGCATTTAGTCATTGTTTGACTTCACATGTGACTCTTGAAGGGTGTGGGAGCCGCCCACAAGAAGACGTGTGTCAACCATTGTCAACCATTTTTTTAAAATAATATCTATATTTATTAAATTATAAAATTGCCCCTAAATTTTTATTACAATTAACAATTGAAGTTAAAATCACGATGACGAATTGATCATGAGCTACTACTATCCTGTTAGGCCAATTGCATGGCCTGGCATGTCGAGAACATGATTTTACTAAAAGTAATGATACATTATAATTTGATTCCCCGTTGGTTATAGCCACCAAGGGAATGATTTCGACGTACCTAACAAACAAAATACTTTGAGTAGTTCAACCTTTCGTAAGATTAACGGCTGTTTACTTGTAATTCTTTGTTCATTCAAGCCTATGTTCATATATATATATATATATATATATATATAGGAACCAAAATACTTCACTTACCATATGAGCCAGCATAGCTTGAAATAGCATCTATAGGAGCTCTCTTCATTTTCCTGGTAAAAGAGGTTATTTCTTAGCAACTATGCCTGATATTAAATTATGTGGATGCGTAAAGCCTTGAAATGGAACCCATGGATTTAGTTAATGTTAAAGCTGCAAGCGAGAAAAGAAACAAAAGTCGTATTCATTTCCAAATATTTAATGATTATTTTTCATGATATAATTAAAGGAACAAGCAACATATATTTATTATTGCCACTGATTCGGCTCCCATGCATTCTTGCTAAAAACTTGTAGTTCTCTAGTAGATGTGCCTTTGTCATAATTTTAGACAAGGCCCTTCGTGAAGGTTCCTTGTCTCAGCAGATATTAAATTCAGTGTCATAATTGTGCATGTTACGTTGTTATTGTCATCATTTTCAGAATTCTTTGAAAGAAACTGATCGAGAGAATGCACCATTGCCAACATCACGTATGTATGTATGTACATGTAGATGCTCTTGGAGAACTTGTGTTTCTCTATCCAAAGTATCAAGTGCAAAATTGAAGGAGACCATCAAATTAAGTTTGATTTCCCAAGCTAACGGTTAATTTCATTTCTACTAATACATTTGGATGCTCATAGAATGTATTAATACCATCAGTAATTCTCTCAGTATTAATACCAACAAGATTATTGACAATATTAATATTGTTGGTATAAATAACACGTTATTGTATTTTTTGACTTTATTTTAATTCTTTCTTTTCTCACTGTAATTCTCTTGATATATATTGAGAGAATATTTTCATCAGTATTTATCGATGAATATAGCGAAAGAATATTCTGTTTGTAAAATTCACTATAATTTACCGATAAAAATATTTCGTTGGTATTTCTGTTTGTATTTATCAATTTGTAGATTAAGTCCAGAAAATCCAAAGACCGAAAAACAATTCTTCTCTTCACTCTCTTCAGCAAATATATAGATTAATGACCGAATTTTTAGTAGGAAACTCATGTATTGAAATTGTAATTAACGAATTTGAGCTGAAAAAGGATGTAATAAATTGGTGATTTCATATGCACATCGAAATTGTAGAGAAGGGAAACTCAGAATTTAAAGCTCAATGTATGGTATGATTAAACCCTAACTCTAAATATTGATTTGTAAAAATTATCTGTTGAAATTTACACTTAGCGTGAATTTTTTTATGTTGAATGATGATTATTTAAAGTCTTAATCAGAACCCTTTGATTGTAAATCATTTCTTGTTATTGTTTTCTCAACCCTAAAAAAAAACTTCAATCTTTGTATTAAATAACTTTTTGATTGTAAATCAATTTCTATTATTGTTTTTAAAACCTAAAACAAAACGCTAAATTTTTAATCTTTAATTAATTGTTTGCTATGGCAGGTTAAAACCCTAAATTTTTTATAACCAAAACTTTGTTTAAAATTTATTTATTCTTTCATTAATTGTTTCAAGTTAAGAAATGCCACATATAACCGTTCATCAAGGGAACCAAACATTCGTTGAAAGAAATGTTGGGACTAACAATATGTCTTTCATAGACATATTGTTTCTCTGTAAATAAGTGTTTGATGTGGACTTAAAGAGATTTAGGATTCAAGATGACAAAGGCATTAAATTTTTTGATGCTGTATCCGTAGTGAAGATGATGCCTGCACATGAAGATGAAGAAGCCATTAATATGTAAGTAGATAAAGACCTCAAAGGGTCGCCTATACAATCTTGAATGCCCACATGTTATTCAAGTAACCCTAAGGATGGTAGGCCTCCAAGCACTTAGTATTTTTCTACTTGTGATGATGATGATGATGGGATTGTAAAGGAAATTTTTAGCAAATAGATTATTAATGGTTTAAATATGTAGATATAATTAGTGTTATTGGAGATAAATATGATGATGATAATAGAACTACTAAGAAATGGCTAGGCAATATTCAAAAAATTTACTAGAGAGTTTAATTTTATACTGTAGAAAAAAAGGACTGCTATAAAAAATAAGACTAGGATTTGTGTTAGCTATAACAACTACGAGTAATATAGGTGATGATTTGGATGAAGAGTCTCTAAGTGATTGTTTAGATTATGATTATATATTATCAGATGAGAAGGAGTTTGAATTTTTAGGTGAAGATGAGGATAAGTGGATTGACAACATTCATAATAATGATGAATTATTTTATAAAGAATTATTTACATGATGATTCTAAGAGTGAGAATAAATAAAAACTGAGTAGTGAAGATGATGAACATGATTTGAAGAACAAATATGATAGTAGTGACGATGAAAACATAAATAATAAGGGCAAAAAACTAGGACAAAGAAATATAGATGCAACCTATAAATTGACATGCAAAAATTTTTACCTATCAGCCAATGAGTTTATAGAATTTGAGGAGTATCAAAAATTCAATAATGTGTATTAGTTTAGAAATTTTAAAGGAAATAAAGTTAAATATGATTTTCAACTAAAGAAAAATATTAATAAAAAAGAGAAAGTGCTTGCATATTGCTTGAGTAATGGTTGGAAATGGATGGTTGATGCTTTTTTTTTTACCTAGTTGTAAAACTATTACAATCAAGTCATTAAAAGGTAAACATAATTGTATTAGGCCATTGATAATCAAAGCAACTAACTTTACATGGATTAAGAAAAAAAACCACTACCTCTACATAATCCTAACATCTCAAATGAGGCACTTGAAATCTTTTTAGATGGTTAGTTTAGAATAAAATCCCTTAGTATAGTTATGAAGGACTATAATTAATGTTAAAACAATTATGAAAGGCGATCATAAAGAGTCTTTTAAGAAGTTGCCAAGATATATTCAACTCGTAAAAGAGTTTAATCCTGGTTTTGTTATTTTGTATAAGGTATATTTATGCAAATTTTAAGGAAAAAAAAAATTTAAGAGTTGAGGCTAAAACTAGAGTTTTGGGGGTACTTGTAATAAATTATTAATAAACCTCAACTACTTGAACCACCTTCAGGATATTAGTATTATTTATAATGAAATTGTTAATTGGTTGAAAAAAGTCGTATCCTGTACCTAATCAAGGTATTTTATTTTACCCTAAAGTGAAGAATGATTATGTGATAGCAATATGTTTGTCCTTAGTTATAGTTAGATAAAAACTTTAAAAAGACTTATAATGAATAGATCTACCCATTACCATAAGTTGATCTTCATCCATATAGGTTTTGGTTTTTCCTTCAAAACTTAAAATAAGGTTTTGGTTTTGGTTTTTCCTTCAAAACTTAAAAGCAATAATTTTGTTTTTTATATTAAAATTTATTAGTAATTTGAGGTTAGGAAGGTCTCCAAATAAGGTCTAGAAGTTATAATGTTAATTTTAGCTTTATGTATTTGTATGAATGGAACAACTTTTTATTTTCTATTTGTTTGATATGGACAATATAACAATTAGATATAATAACGTTCTAAACACTAGATATGCTATAAATAATAGCTTTATATTTGTAAAGTTTCCCTCTATATTGTGATTTTTGATCCAAACTATACATAATTTATTTTTATTTTTTTCTTCACTTCATGTAGTATTAGCCCAACATCATTATCACCTCCTTTAGTAGTGACTTCAATTTTACTAATAGGTTTACATTAATAAGTGAAGGTGTTTTCACATGATCTATCATCATATTTATAGAATAAATTATTTTTATTATCTTAAGTTTTGTATATCATTACAATTACCTTTTTCCTATATTTGTTACCCTTTTTATTTTTGAACTTGAGTCTGCACCATCCATATATATTGTTGACACTTAATGCAGATGAAAACATGTTGATAATATGAATAAGGAGTATATGTATGACGGTTAGTTTTTATTATGAAGAAATGATGGTTGGGAAAGTGTATACAAGTGTTCATTAACATTGAGATGAAAAAAAAAGGTGAAAAAATTATGATAAAAGGAGGAAGAAGAAGAAGTCTACAAAATTGAGTGAAGAAGATAATAAATTGATATTTAAAGATAAATGTAACTATTGGTTGGTATTTAAATGAAATGGTGTCAAGAGGAAGATGAGGATGAGGATGAGGATGAGGATGAAGAAATGGTGGTAAAAGAACTAAGAAGATGATGAAGAAAAAAGAAGTCTAGAGTTTACATTTTAAAGATGCTTAACAAACTGTTGCACTATTACTTTTCAAAACTTCACATTGCAACGACTAATCAAATGATAATCATATAATATTTTAGTTATAAGGTACCTTAAGTAATAAAAAAAATTATAATAACGAACCTGTGATATTTTATATATTTATGTTTCATTAAGTTGGCTTCAGTATGTAATGTGAAATGAATTGTAAAAATAATATATAAACTATATATTATAATAAGTGAAAATATGGTATGTAAAAGTATTCAAGCATTTAAAAGACAAGAGGTTTTTAGTAAATTTTTCTATTTATGATCATAAAAAAACATTGTTTAAAAAGATATATGTATATGTAGAGATTTGAATAGAGATCTC